>OZ026559.1:1581844-1594344 GCA_964020155.1 Chondrilla cf. caribensis | reverse complement strand
TGACGTTCACGATCTCCATAGCGATGACCTCCCTACCTAGTGACCTTCACGACCTCAATTGTGATGCCCCCCCATGGCGTGTTGTCCTGTATACGTGTGTATTGCGGTTGAGCTAATGATAATAGTTTTCATACCCGGGCGTCATCTGAAGGTTTGTCTCGCCAGGATGGCGGCTATAGGTCCTCTGGGAGTCCAATAACACCCACTTCTCTGCGGACTAACTCTCATCGTAAGCAGCCCAAACGGTCTCCTTTGAGATGTCAATGAGCAAAAAACGATATTCTCAATGTATTCGTATTTTGTATGTAATCAACCATGACACTTGTATTGATTCTGTCTCTACTTGAGTGATGATAAGTGTTTTGCTGTGTGCACTTACATACTTGATGAGACTGGGTTTAATGATCTCTGCAATGTATGGTTTGTACTGTACATACAGGTAGTGCATTGTGGCTGTAGTCAACGGTAATAGGCTACACAATAATAGGCTTGGTCGGCTAATAGGTAGGATAATAGGTGGGATAATAATTGGCTAGTTGATTGACTGGCTGTGGTGACCTCATAAATGTATTGGGCTGCACTTTACAGTCACACAATGTAGTGTAGTTGTCTGCATATCGATAGTCCACAGCGTTTTGCTCCGTGCACGTGTGGTGTGTTGGCCCAAGGTAATGCGTCTGCTGCCCTGTTGCTCATGTATTGTGGCTGTATTTGTGTGTTGATGTCCGCCTTGTGTTCCTGTGTAAACGTGAAATGTGGCTGTCTGTGATGATTTTTGGCATCCCACCTCCAAGTGTCCCGGCTACCTGGGTCAACTGCAGATGTGCCAACAAACCTACACATCATACGTAAACTGAGACAGCCCGGAATATATACATGTGTCCATTTCTCCATCAATCTAGTAACTGAGTTAACTTATTTGATATACCCATATGTTGAGATCTCCCCATCATTGTAGACTGTACTGAGTGAGCCTCTATAATCTACCCGGCATGTTAAGATCTCCCCATCATTGTAGACTGTACTGAGTGAACCTCTATAATCTACCCACATGTTGAGATCTCCCCATCATTGTAGACTGTACTAAGTGAACCTCTATAATCTACCCACATGTTGAGACCTCCCCATCATTGTAGACTGTACTAAGTGAACCTCTATAATCTACCCACATGTTGAGACTAGACTGTAGGCTGACCACTACACTACACTTGCATTCCATATCACTTGTGTGTGGGGCACAAACATTTTGAAGCATTTCCTATCTTGTACGCCCCTCACCTGCTATGTATACATGTTTGTCTTTGCTCAGGCTGAGGACCAGATGAAGCTCGGAGAATGGGTCGGTTTGTGTAAAATCGACAAGACGGGCACCGCTCGAAAGGTGGTCAAGTGTAGCTGCTGTGTGATCAAGGTGAGTCGTCTGCATAATGTTATCTTCTTGTTGCTTCGTGTTCAGTTCACATGCACATCTCCTATCCTTTGTCCTGTTTGAACTGGTCATTTGTTTTGACTGAGTTGTATGAGTCTGTGTACGTTTTTGTGTGTCCGTCTGCCCTTTCTACTAAACTTACCTGTCTGTCTACCTTAACACTCTTCTTTGGTGAGCAAATGAGTATGACGAGACCAATTTTGGGAGCTGTTCGAACTCGCAAAACCAAACCTGTAGGTTTAATTGTTTCCACATTACACTGTGTACTAGTCACCCCTCGACACCAACTAGGAGCACTTATAGAGATGTTGTAGACAAACTGTCTTAACAGTTGGAGTAGAGAATTTTACCACGAAAAAAGGAAGGAGGGAGCATCATTGTGCATGAGAACAAGATATGCACACGTAATGCAACACTGCACTTTCAGTTAGTCCTTTCTTGATGTGAACTGGCACCTTTTTCGGCATTGTTGGAGTGAACCCAGTTGGTTTATCCTGGGTGAGGTCATTTTGTAGGAAAACGTGTCGCAGGAGTTAAGTCTGAGGCATTGGATTACATAATCACCGCGTCACATTGTGCAACATGCCTGGGATTGCATAATCACCACGTCACATTGTGCAACACGTCTAGGATTGCATAATCACCACGTCACATTGTGCAACATGCCTAGGATTACATAATCACCGCGTCACATTGTGCAACATGCCTAGGATTGCATGATCACCACGTCACATTGTGCAACATGTCCACATGAAGAAATGTATGGAATCCTTTGTTGTGTTATGAACACTTACTTGTGCAACTTCTTGGGACGACTGATAAAATCTGTTTGTTGACACTGTTCCGATGTCTTCCTACAGGCGTTTGTAAGGTATCAGGGAGTGTCGCATAATTTGGGTTGCCATGGAGATAGTCATTTTTGTGTGTTGTATTCGTATTATGTATAAATTACGTATATTATCTTCTCCAAATGATCAGTTTTGCACCAATAGTGCGCCTCTGTTACTAAATATAGCACTCTTCCTAACATGGAAGTCACATGACCGTTTCACACGTTCATCACACACTTGTCAAATGGAAACTGTATCCAGGTGTCTTTAGGGCTAGTATTGCACAACGTAAGGCAATTTCATTTTAGGATTGTTCTAATTGTTATCGTGTCACCAATAATGGAACACACTGACAGGAAGTGTGAACACTTCAAGGAGTTCTGAATTCTCTTATACTTCCTCCTGGACTGCTTTTGGGATGATATGATTGTCTTTTATTGGTCATCCCATGTAGTAGTTCATTCTTCTGTTGTCAGAGTAATGTAATGTGTGAAATGTTTTATTGATTCTCTCGTCTTCCATTCTTCTCTGTCTCTTATCTCTCTGTCCTTCTTCATTTTACCTCTCTTTGTCTCTGTATTTCTCCTCACTGTTTTGCTCTCCCTTTCTTTCTCCTCCCTCTCCCTTTCTCTCTCGCTCTTCACCTTCCTCGCCATCCATCTCCCTCCACTCCCATTCTTCCCTTCTCACTTTTTTGCCTTTCTCACCTAACCTCTCCCACTATTGCCCTCTCCCTCCCTCCCTCCCTCTCCTCCTCTCCTCTCTTTCCTCCTCTCCTTCTCCCCCTTTCTCTCTCCCCTTTTCTCCCTCACTCCCTTTCTCTCCCCTTCTCCCTCTTTCACTCTCCTTCCTCCTCTCCCTCACTCCCCCTCTCTTTATCTCTCTCCCTCTCTCCCTCTCTCCACTCTCTCACTTACCATATACCTATAGCATTTTTGTGTAAATGTGAAAGAATGAGAGGGACATAGCTACCATGTCATGCAAGTCATGAGGTGAACCACATGACAACTGGTGTGATCCTGCAGTGGTATCCCATTTCACAGTTTCCTCCCATGGAATACATGACACCATTCATTGGACACATAAACTGGTTCCACTTCATCAGACCTATTTGTCACCATTCCAGGGCCCAATAACTGTGTATTTTCACTTAGGAAGGGTTTGGCTGAGCACGACTACACCTGTGCATGTACGAATGGCATGTCACAATTCCAGGACCGTGTAACTGTTCACTTCACTTAAGAAGGATAAGGCTGAGTATGACTACACCTGTGCATGTACGAACAGCATGTTGTGTTGGTGTGTAGCTGACCGCCGTTCTGTGATGGTATTTTGCTGTCAATGATGACAACCTTTCAGGCTTCCTCGACTGATGTCAAGTGATGATGCCCTGAACTCCGGAATCACTATTGTCTGAGACAGCTCAGTTGAGGGGGATTGATGTACAGTGAATTCTCATTAATCTACTGCAATTCATTTTCAAGAAAATTAGTGAATTAACGAGTTTGGCTGATTATCCGGATCTTCATTAGTACATGTGTATTTATTGGTACTGGGAAACTGTGGTGGGTAAAAGGTTTGGCGAATTAATGGGAGTTCACTGTAAATCCAACTCAACACACTCAAAGGACTCCATTTGACCATACTTGTGGCTGGTGTGTTTTCAGATTTATATTAGAAGATTTTGGGTTGAAACCGTGCGTTAAGCTAGTTCAACTATGATGTACCCAGATCAACATGTATTGGCATACTGTACATACATGTGTGTTTGCATCCTTCCATGCAAACACATGTAAACATACATACATACCACATATATGCAGTACATAGGATACACACATGCATACATACGTATTGTGTGATGATTTTCCACAGACAAATCCTATATTATTTTCACTTTTGGATGGATATATTATGCAGATAGATATATTCGTGTTCCTACATGTAACCATGATAGAAAGTTTGTTATAATTTACGCTGTGGGAAAAATAATGGCTAAGTTCTAAGTGCCGAGAATTAGAAACCAGGCTGGAATTTGAGCAAAAAGGCTTTGTTGAACATTGTGTCTACAGCAAAGGCTCTTTCAAACCGGAAAGAGACTCATGAATAATTCAAGTGCAGGAACCTTTACCCCCCACGCATTTATGAACTCAAATTACTTGTTTCCTCCTAATGTACCTCTCACTATTCACAGATGTGTAGGAAGGGATTGGTATGCATATCACCCTATAGAGGTGATGTGTACATCATTACCTGATTTGTTGTGTGTGCAACATCACCTATTGTATTTTTCTTCCTTGACTGCGTTTGTGTGTGTTTTGTGTGTTTTGTGTGTGTGTGTGTGTGTGTGTGTGTGTGTGTGTGTGTGTGTGTGTGTGTGTGTGTGTGTGCTTGTGTGTGTGTGTGCTTGTGTGTGTGTGTGTGTGTGTGTGTGTGTGTGTGTGTGTGTGTGTTCTAATTTTACCTTGTACCTATGTGTGTTGCAGGACATTGGAGAAGAGTCCGAGGCCTGGGGTACAGTTCTTGCCTACGTGAAGACCAGAGGAGCTGCTTGAACCCTTTCACAAACTCAGTTACCTTATCAGCAATTGTTGTGTGAAAGCGTTGATATTTTTGACTAATAACGGCACAAATTCAAGTTAACTTGTGTAGGCTATGCTTGCATGAACAGATAAAGTGCAGAAGAGAAACCCTTCAACTCATGTCGAAGATTCACTCGCTTTCATGTTATATCGTCATACGTTTCCCACCTCGACCATAAAAAGCTCCAAAACTAGACCTTTTACCAGCTGAAACGTGGTTAACTTTGGCATCTGGGGGAATGTTATTCCGTACATCCGTTAACATTGAAAGCGGAAATAATTAGCGGACATAGTTAAACAAAATGGCCGACTATTCTGTACACCGGCCTTATTGATTGGAATAATGGATAATTTTGTGATTTATGAAGAGTTAGCATCGTGTAATCCAACCTGCCTTCATTACAAGGGCAGGAGAAGAGGGTCTATCAACTTCGTTTCCATAGAAAAATACGAGAAAAAGGAAAAAGACCTAGTTTCGAATGCGGTAAGATGCAGCTCGTTCCTGACTAGTCTAGATCTGTTCATTCGAACCTTTGCAATTGATACGAGATTAGACTCTATATTCTCAGCCAGGTGCGTGACTGCTATAGTTGTTTACCTTTCATCCTCGATTCCAATGTTCGGGATAAGAGCTTGACCATAATATTGTGGAATGATTAATGTGTCGTTTTTAGTCGAGATACACGTGTACGCACACGCACATCTATACACACACGAACACACACACATGCACGCACACACACACACACACACACACACACACACAAAGACACACACACACGCACACACACACACACACGCACTATACTTGAGCACACCTTGTTCTTTGTAGGTACACTTATCACACAGTTTACGTCATGATAATGTGAGGGAGTTTCTTGAATGGTACGAGACACCAAAACATATTTGGATCATATCAGAATTGTGCTCAGGAGGTGTGTGTGTGTTGTGTATGTTTATAGTATGGGTGTGTGTGCGTGTATGTTTGTAGTGTGTGTGTGTGTGTGTGTGTGTGTGTGTGTGTGTGTGTGTGTGTGTGTGTGTGTTGTGTGTGTGTGTGTGTGTGTGTGCGTGTGTGTGTTGTGTGTGTGTGTGTGTGTGTGTGTGTGTGTGTGTGTGTGTGTGTGTATGCTGAATATGTTCATTTGCATGTACGTATATGTACATGCATGCATACTCATGCACATTATATTCGTAATGTACATGAATGTACACATTGTATGTACTGTGGTAGGTACATTGAATGATGTGCTCGAGCAAGATGGTTGTCTCCCTGAACTGGTGGTGTGGACCTTCCTGTTTCAACTGGCTAGCGGACTCTTTCACCTGCATGACAGTGGTATTCTCTACTGTGATATGAGACCAGTGAAGGTGAGTGGAGGTGTGAGGAGTGTGGGTGGAGGTGAGTGCGAGGGGTGTGAGTGTGAGGAGTGTGGGTGGAGGTGAGTGTGAGGGGGTGTGAGGAGTGTGGGTAGAGGTGAGTGTGAGGGGTGTGAGTGTGAGGAGTGTGGGTGGAGGTGAGTGTGGAGTGTGGGTAGAGGTGAGTGTGAGGTGTGTGAGGAGTGTGGGTAGAGGTGAGTGTGAGGGGGTGTGAGGAGTGTGGGTAGAGGTGAGTGTGAGGGGATGTGAGGAGTGTGGGTAGAGGTGAGTGTGAGGTGTGTGGATGGTAGTGGGTGTGAAGTGGGACAATGAGTGTGAGGAGTACCAGTGAAGGTGATTGAGAGAAGTGTGAGTGGATGTGAGTGAAAGGGGTGTGAGTGAAGGTGAGTGAGAGGAGTGTGAGTGAAGGTGAGAGGAGTGTGAGTGGAGGTGAGTGGAGGTGATTGAGAAGAGTGTGAGTAGAGGTGAATGTGGATAGTGCAGGTGAGAGGAGTATGGTGTGGGTGGTGTGAATGAAAAGTGAGTGTGGTGTGTGTGTTATTCCTCTTGTTTGCTATCAGATTCTCTTAGATTCTTCCGGTACTCTAAAATTTGGAGACTTCACCAAAGCCAGGTTCCTCAGCTGTGTAGACCCGTCTCACAGGGACAATGATAAGTCCAAGAAGACACCTGTGGAGAAGACTGAGAGTAGAGAACCAAGTGTGTGTTTGAATGACAGTGTCCCCGAGGTACGCCCCCACACCCCAGGAGCATTTTTACCCTCCACTGATCCGGTCAATGAGGTGCAATCCCAGGATATCCCCCTCCCATTCCTGTCTCCCGAGTGCAGACGTGGTGAAATTCCCTCCGTTTCTAGCGACATTTGGGGATTAGGGTGTCTCCTCTACTCTCTCTACTGTGGTATGTGTGTATGCTGTGTTATGTACATTTGTACTGCTAACACTATTACTTGCTGCACCAGGTTTCCCTCCCCAAGAATCATCTGAACATTTGCACAAAGCCGAACAGAAATCTGTCTTTGAGCTACTAGGAAAGAACAAAGTTGGTCAGTCATTGAACGCTCAATATCCTTGTTCATGTGTACAGTGCTGTATAATAACATCTGTACGTACGTATGTACTGTATGTACAAGTGTGTTGGTATGTATGTGCATTCATTGTACATGTGTATGTGTATGCATTGTACATTCTGTATGTACTGTCACATGTACGTACATATTTATGTGTGATATCAAGTTGTACTTACATGTACACACACACATGCGCACACACAGTGACACACACACACACACACACACACACACACACACACACACACACACACACACACACACACACACACACACACACACACACACACATACATGCACATGCACATGCACACATGCACACGCACACAAATGAACATAATATTCATCATAGAAACAAACACACACACACACACACACACACACACACACACACACACACACACACACACACACTACACCACTTTCTCTCCATGTACACAGATGGATGTCCTCCATCACAAGAATTCGCATTGCTCTTGACTGGCCTACTGGAGATATCTCCCACATCCAGGTGGGCTGAGTACAAGTTGTGTATGTATTATAGTTATCTTGAGGCGGTGTGAGAAATGCTGTGTCAGCAGTGAATGCGGCAATAAAGAAATAATTTGTTTCCTGATGCATTGGGGTTTCATGTAACATTAAGGAAGCTGCCCAAGATCTGTCAAATCGATCAATTAATTAATAAAAATATTAAAAAATTACACATTATGTGTTCTGTGCCAACCTGTGGTGTGTGAGGGGTGTGTGTATATGAGCATATTTATTGTGCATTCATGTGTGTATGTACTGTAATAAAATTATGATAGATACGTAAATAGGTACACATAGTAGCTACAGTCAAACTTGCTTAGTACGTACTATTTGATGTTTTTGAAGTACAGATTTGGTACGCCAAACCTGTACTTATCAGAGGTACTTACTATCCGCACTGGTTGACGTGCTATACATGATCTAAGGACTGAGTAAAGTGTACTCAAAAAACCAGGAGTGTGTACTAACCAGGAGTGTGTACTAACCAGGAGTGTGTACCAACCAGGAGTGTGTACTAACCAGGAGTGTGTACCAACCAGGAGTGTGTACCAACCTAGGTACTTACTAACCAAGTTGTACTGTACGTATTTTATAATGTTTTGTCAACACACTTGTGAGCACTGGGTACTTGCTACTTTCTTCTATTAACAGAATATCATGGAAGGGCCTATTGACTGTGCTAGATCATCAAAACACTCAACATTGAAACTACAGACTACTGTGTCATGTGTGTGTGTGTTGTGTGTGTGTGTGTGTGTGTGTGTGTTGTGTGTGTGTCGTGTGTGTGTGTCGTGTGTGTGTGTGTGTGTGTGTGTGTGTCGTGTGTGTGTGTGTGTCGTGTGTGTGTGTGTGTCCTTTGTGTGCCGTGTGTGTGTGGGGGGTATCAGTATTTCACACAATGTATGTACATATTTATTTTTGTGTTTGTTTGCCGCTTCATATACTTGTACACACTGTAGACCCAGCTGTCGTAGAAATGACTCTCGCCCACTCACCAAACTGGTCTCCTACTTGCATGTCAAAGAGATAATGACGTGCTAATTTTATTCCCGTACGAATGTAATATTATGTATATTGAACTTACTGGACAAAACAATTGTATAAATTGCATTGCAAAATACTGTATATTATTTTATACACAATGTCATAGAAGCATGTAGAATAATATATAAAATTAATGTATACTGTATACACAGGCATGTAATGATATTATTAGGTAGACAATGTGTATGTTTCAAGGCCATGTATTGTTTCCACTCCCAGTTCAATCTTAATGTTTCTGTTAGCAATTTAGAGCTGAATTGGGGATAGGTGCACTCGACTAGCTAGTCTGTTTTGAGCACCTTTGTGAATCTCCTCAACGTGCACCGTGCTAAACGCACACTGAAGTACTCTTGCAGTAGTTGGAGCATTAGAGTAGTGACCCATGCCCACCATGGTACTTCCACCATCTCTGAAGCATTCATGGTCGTCCATATCATCCAGATCCAGAGAAAAGGTATCACTGCTAAGCGAAAAGCAACAACAATACAAACATTGGCAACGTTCACCAGTTTGTACTCCCATCTTTCAGTGTCGAAATTCAGTTTTTTCATTTGCTCTAATATCACTGTCAGTGGGATGGCTGGTAAGTGTATGTACCGATAGAGAGCAAAAAGTTGGAAGTAGCGATGGGCTAACAGTGCTCCCACCACAACAACCCCATGGTGGAAAAGGTCAAGATTTTCTGGGATTCGACCTAACACTACCGTATCGTACACGGGGTCTGCCAGAAATGCCCCTATCGTTATCCCGAGGAGTAGGTTTCCTGTGCTTGTTGAACCAACAAGTCCCAATCCTCTCAATTGGTCGATGTCTTTATACAGAAGTATTACCAGAAAGAACATTGAAGTGATGACGAAGACCAGTGTACCTAGTTCCCTATCGAAGTCTATCCTCTTCTTCCCATCCAACTTGTGGTATTCCTTCAGGTGGTTCTTCCAGAGATGGCGATGTATTACTGGAGCTATCATGCGGCAAAGAACTATGGTCGAAAAAGACAGAAGAATGGCTGTCCAATTCTGTCCCCAAACTTCAACGTCTTGATCCATTGTGTGTCTGAAGAGGTTGCAACTTGACCTTTTTCCCTAGTAAAGAGTGATTCAGATGCTTCAGTAAAACTCGAGGATGCTCCAATTCACTGGCAAATGTTGTTTGCCTGTAGAAAATGGCAATATTGTACAGTACATATTTACTGTCAACTTCGACAATTAAGTGAAAAGCTTGTGTGTGAATATGTACAGTAGGTGTTTACATTTGGGAAAATTTACTCATGCACACACACACACAACACACACTAATCACACACTACAGACACAAAAAGCACACACACTACACACACACACAGTATAAACACACACCACAACACACACACAAGCAAGCATACACTATATACACACACTACACCTCATCTTAACTGTTACTTTCAACTAGCTAGTTGGAAAACACAGTATATATTCACACACACACTACACACGTATATACACACTTCATACCAGCACTAACCTTCCACTAACTCCAAATCACTTACTACAATATTTGTAAAAAAATTCAGTATTTCAATCTGACCTAGCTCTAGACCTTCCCACCTCTGTAGTACACCCAGATGGTATGACACCAGAGCTACTTGTGAGTCCGGATATAGTGTAGTTCTCAACACATTTCAGTGCCTGAGTATATAAGCTTCAGTAATAATTTCCCCTGGGAAATTCCCTAGGCCTATCGGCATGCCTGTACAGGCTTGTTATTCATTTATACTAGTAGAAGTGACGTAATGTTATTGGATAGTACCCGAATTGCCAGCTCGGCTCTTTTGGCGTTAATTGTTGCACACAGAGCAGTAACACGATTGCTTACAATGCAATGCAAGTAAACAGTCACCCACCCACAGAAGTAATATTACTGTGTATTGTCTCTCTGTATGCGCTGCCTTGTGTGCGTATGCATGCATGTACATGGCAACCACTGTATGTTAGAATCTGACTTGGACATTAACTCATGGGTCACTCTCGAAGTGGCCTTTATATCCAGGTATCATGTATTGTATAGCATTAGCTCACACTCAAGAGTGGCCTTTGAATCCAGGCACCATGTACTGTATAGCACAGACTCACACTCAAGAGTGGCCTTTATATCCAGGTACCATGAGCAGTATAGCAAGCACTCAATGAATTGAGTCAGATTAAAGATTATTTGTTCTGGTAAAATAAAATGGCAGATTCTGAGTCTGGCTATGCAAGACCAGTCATCATTGAGGCTCCACATTGTGACAGGTTAATCCAGGTGGTCATTCACACTTCAATATTGATTTGGATGTCAGGCTGTACCAACCAGTGCCAGACACGAACTGAACACGGTACACAGTGCTAACAATTATTATTGTAGTAAAATGACATAACATGACAGAGTTGATCATAAAAGAATGATGCCAATAATAGCAATAAGTAAGGAATGATTGATAATAATGATAAAAAATAAGGAATGATTGATAATAAGGATAATAATTAAGGAATGATTAAGAAATACAGAGTAATAAAATATTATTTTGTATGTTTAACATGTGATGTAAGAATTATTACACAGATTTCATGCATATGTATACAGGTGGTTAATATAAGTTGCTGTTTAGCTTTCCTGTTTCAAATTTTCACACTGACTTGATTGGGACTCCAATCGTTCTCCAGCATTCCTGTTTCAAATTTTCATGTTGAATTTGGATTGGGACTCCAATCATTCTCCCGCATTCTTTTGAATTTTTTCATAACTTTCACGGCCCATCCTATATTGACGTAGTCCACCATTATGTGGACCGATACAGTAATGACCCACACATACCATGGTATCTCCATCTTGTCGGGAGCATTCAGCGAAGCCCATATCATCCAGAACCAGTGAAAGGGGATGACGACGAAACGCAACAATGTGAACAGAATGACATTAGCAGTGCACACCAGCTTATAGACAGGTCTCTTGGTGTCAAACCGTAGCATATTCATCTGTGCGTAGGTCCCTATCAGCGGCAGTGTAAGTTCGTGGATGTAACGGTAGAGGGCGAATGTGTGGAAGTAGCGATGTGCCAGAAATGCTCCCAAGATCGTGGCTCCGTGATGGATGTAGTCGGTCAATTTCATCTTACAACTGCAGATCACTACGCAATAAAATATGTCGGCAGCAAACTGGCCGATGGTGATCCCAAGAGCTACATTCCCCAGGGATGTTGACCCAACAAGACGCACGCTTCTTAGCTCCACCTCACTCAGAATTCCCAGGGCTACGACTGTTATGCAAATGACTCCAAACGTTATTGTTCCGAATCTTATGTTGAAATCCATCTTCTCACGTGGAGTGAATTTTCTGTATTTTTCCATGTGGTCCCTCCACAGGTATCCATACAGAGAGGGTGCCAACTGATGACAAATGAGCGTCCCAAGAGCAGAGATGCCAATCGCTCTCCAGTTCACCTCGTCCGTGATAGAATCCATTGTATTTTGTCTTGAAGGAACTGCAGAGCATGATAAAGATAGTATGATGTACAGTGGGACCTCTCTATTACAAACCTCTGAAATGTGGAAATCTCTGTAATAAGGACACCATTCTTTGTCCCAGTGTAGTACAGTAGTGTATTAAATGATCTCTGAATT
>OZ026559.1:1571844-1579344 GCA_964020155.1 Chondrilla cf. caribensis | reverse complement strand
CACGGATGTAGCATTTCCAAACTGGATTATTATTATTATTATACATATTTGCATATTTTGCAATAAAATAAAATAAATATAATAATAATGACAACAATAGCGACAACCATAATAATAATAATAACAACATAAATAAAAATAATAAATAATAATGGTGAATAATTGATTAATTCAATCGCGCAGGTAGGACATGCATATGCATACGCCAGTCATGGGATCGATCGATTCCGTGGCTAGGTTGGTATTTGAGCAGATCGACCAGATCTGACTACGGAGCGATGATTCGAAGGCAGTTTGAGTCATGCTCTGGTTTGTTCGGTAAGCGTCACTAATTAATGGAATCGTCTAATTTGGGGACGGGTCACGAGCAGTCACATGATAATCACGCTTCTACAAGAACCGTCATAACAGAATTCGCAAAATTCACCGTTAAAGAAGTCATATTCTCTTCTAAATCGCGTCAATAGATAGATATAAGAAAGCGTATCGCCTCGAAGAAGAACGTTTGGCACTTATCGTGAGACTAGCTGTACCGTTTTATCCTCGCGTAACAATGACGTAATGCTTAACTCGTGACATGCGCGTGACATGGACATATCACGGTCGAGTTTCTAGTGTAGTAGATTCTTCTGTCATTCCGGTGGGTTTTTTGAAAGTTAAGACGGTATCATCACCAAGAAAATGTTCTTACAAGGTAAATCTAAATTTATACCGATAGAGCAGTTTATATCTATTACCGTTGTCGAGATGTCATAATTGATATCCGTTTCTTCTTCTCCCTAAACGACAAATACGGTGACATCTCAACAACGGTGATAGATATAAACTGCTCTATCGGTGAAAATTTAGATATTACCTTTGCCTATCTTTTCATGCTGGATATATTATCATATAACCCACCGGAATCGGAACATTAGCCGAGTTCATATGGTTTATTGAAGCCGCAATTTCACCATTAATGAAATAACATGTCGATATTCGAAATCCCAAGTCCAAAGAAGAGTCGTGTGTAAAGAGTTTAGGTATGGTTATTGGGGTTGAAACGCCAAATGCTGAGAAAGAAATAGCATAATAAAATCATCCTAAAATTTGGCGGCCATTTTGTCAACGGCAACAATGTTGACATGTCATACCTGCGCGATTCATTGGAGATTTGGTTGTTCCAAAGTCCCCAGCACAGATGAAGTGTTCCCCAACTGGATTGCCACGGAGAGTCGCTGTAACATGTAAGTAAATGACTGTGGGTCTCCGGTAGAGGACTTCAATCTACGGCCAAGATCACGCAAGAAGCGCAAAGAATCTGGACCCATCGACCCGCAGGTTTCCACAGCTATTGGTTGAAACAGGTAAGACCTGTCAAGATGTGAGTATTTTCTTGACTTGTCTCTCTCAGCAAGGGCTGCAGCACTTCCGGCCTCCCTGGCAGAAGTGGATATGTGGGAGTCACAGAATGTGTCCACGCATGTGGCATCCCACACCAGGAATTTTCCATCAGACCAAGGGATAAGGGTGACACCATCAGGCCTTTTTCCGTCTGCTCTGTAAAGGCCAGATGGTTCTAGGCGGCTGGAGATGTTGGATGAGGCCAGTGAGCGGTGGATGATGTCGTTCAGCATTTGATGGCAGAGAATTCTCCCCTGACTTGACCGACAGCTCAAGCCGTGATGGCCAAATTTGTCCGCTGGCTTGCCACATGAGCTGCAGGTGTGGGGTAAGCATATTGGGGCACCCACTCTGAGGCCGATGGCAACTCGGATGGCATCGTTGGGTAAACGGAGTCCCAAAGAGGAAACAGGCGGTGCGTTTAACCAAGCCCCAGACTCACGTGAACTGGCACCCAGCAACCGGGACCTCGAGATCTCATCTGTACACTGGTCCAAGAGGGTGTCGAACTGGTGTTGAACTGTTGGCTGGTCCCAGGATTTCTGTCTAATTGTGACAGATGGGATAGGCATATCCTCAGGCAAGTTGTGCTTCCACCTGGATAATGCACGGTCCCTGTCGAGGTAAGGAATGGAGGACAGATGGTTTGGGAGGAGTTGTTGCATTATTTCGGAGGCCCCATCAGCAGATGCCAAGAAGGCGGATGGTGCAAGAATGGAGGCACTCCGAAACCCCAGGCCACCTGTGTTGACTGGGAGGGTTGCCTGTAGCCAGGATGATTTGACACAATTAAAGTCTAAGTTTGTAATTCTGGAAACTGTAGCCATCAACAGTTGGTCCCAGGATTTTAGCAGTGGTGAAGTAAATGCTGGGGACGTTCGCAAGATGTGGAACAGTTTAGGGATAGAAATTGAGCTGCGTAGGATGGTAATGGCATCGTGCATTTGTAGATGATGAAGTCGCTCCCCTATCAACTTTAACCTTTTGAGTTGTTTCTCCAAGCAGATATTCATAGCTTCACCACCCAGTGGGGAACCCAACAAAGTAGCATGGTCGGCCTGAACAAACTGCAGATGTGGAATGGCTGGCTCTGATAGGAGGGCACTTACTGTAGATTTACCATGATGAGAGATCAGCTCCAACTTGTCAACATTGAGAGATAACCCTAAAGCTTGTCCTTGGTCCATGATTGTCTGAATGTCGTCAAGGAGGTCTCCAAAATTACCTCCAATGGTGCCATCATCAAGGTAAAAAACGTTGAATTCAGAAGACAGGCTAGAAACTAGCTTGTGTGTACCCAAGCAGAAGAGCATGGGGCCCAAAGGGTCACCTTGCTGGATACCTTCGGCTGACAAAATCTGGGCATCTTCCCACATAAGGATAGATGGAGAGCCGTATGCAGAGTGAACAAATGGTAGTAAGTTTGGGATATATTCATCAACGGCTCTGAGCAGCACATCCCGACGGATGGTATTGAAAGCGTTTCGGAAGTCCACCTTTACAACAGCCTTGTCAGGGGGTAGGTGCTGAAGGTAAACTCGGCTTGCATGGACAGCTGCTTCTACCTCTCCAGCAATGCCAAAACCTAGCTGATGTGGAGCCAATAACTGGGGAATGGTTTGGAGGGCATGGAGGCAGGCACATTTGGAGGCAAGTCTTCTGAAAGTACATCCTACTGCGATAGGGCGAATCCCACCACACTTCTTAGCGAGAGCTGTCAATTTCGCACCAAATAACAGAGGGCGTATAGGTTGGGGAGTTCTACCTTCCAGCATAAGGGATACAAGACCTGCAATAGCTGACAGAAGGGATGCACCTCCATCGCCAGCAGAAGGGCTGGTGAGGTCTTTGAGATGCTGTGGGAGTAGACCATCTAAACCCCCACCTGAACCCTTGGGAAAAGATGAGATCACCTTTGCAATTGTCTCTGTTTCGACCGGGAAAGACAATGATGACGTTGTGTTCAGTACAGGTATGCTGCAGTCAGATGGTGCAGGAGGGTGTTTTGCCTTGAGTGCTTCCAAGGTTTCACTTCCATGCTCCGCAATAACATCCTCACTACTGATTAGCCTAACTGCTCCCCTAAAGTCGCCCTCTTCCAACTTGCTTGAAACTCTGGTGGCTAGCTGGGCAAAACGGTTTCGTTTACCTGATAGCTTTCCTGATGGACGAAGGGGTGGCTGGGAGGCAGGTGATTCCTGGGTCAATTGTTTGTTGACTAAGGTGGCCAAACTCCAACGCTTACCTCCTCTAGATGGGGTGTGCAAGTATTTCTTAGTAAAGGACAGTAATCTCACCCAGGAAGGCACATCATTACATGAAATCACCTGTTCTGCCACAGCGGCAAACTTTCTCGCAGCGGTTATCCGGGATAGACGAGGTATCCTCTTCAAAATCTTAGTTGGCTGATTCAGTAATGATGTCAAACATGCGATCTCTGCGTCAAAATCATTCGGCTGAGGATGAGAAGAGGCGGATTGGCTAGATGATAGAGGATCAAGAGCCTCATTACCAACAGGCGGGGAGGTTGTTTTATTATTATTCATCTCGTTCTCCCGCATTCTTTTGAAATTCTTCAGAACTTTCACAGCCCATCCTATATTGAAGTAGTCCACTAGTATGTGGCCCGATACCGTGATGATCCACACATACCATGGTATCTCCATCTTGTCGGGAGCATTCAGCGAAGCCCATATCATCCAGGGCCAGTGAAAGGGGATGACAACAAAACGCAACAATGTGAACAGAATGACATTAGCAGTGCACACCAGTTTATAGGCACGTCTCTCGGTGTCAAAACATAGCATATTCATCTGTGCGTAGGTCCCTATCAGCGGCAGTGTGAGTTCGTGGATGTAACGGTAGAGGGCAAATGTGTGGAAGTAGCGGTGTGCCAGAAATGCTCCCAAGATTGTGGCTCCGTGATGGATGTAATCGGTCCATTTCAGCTTACAACCGCAGATCACTACGCAATAAAATATGTCGGCAGCAAACTGGCCGATGGTGATCCCAAGAGCTACATTCCCCAGGGATGTTGACCCAACAAGACGCACGCTTCTTAGCTCCACCTCACTCAGAATCCCCAGGGCTACAACTGTTATGCAAATGACTCCAAACGTTATTGTTCCGAATCTTATGTTGGAATACATCTTCTCACGTGGAGTGAATTTTCTGTATTTTTCCATGTGGTCCCTCCACAGGTATTCATACAGAGAGGGTGCCAACTGATGACAAATGAGCGTCCCGAGAGCAGAGATGCCGATCGCTCTCCAGTTCACCTCTTCCATGATAGAACCCATTGTATTTTGTCTTGAAGGAACTGCAGAACATGATAAAGATGTATATCAACACTTATGAATCCAAACAGATTTCCTAAACAACAAAATATAAAATATGCACATCTTATCCACATGACGGGCTTTTGGACTGAACGACTATTTACTACTACACTCCATGTTATACAACATTGGTCACTCGACAGTGGTTGTTGTTATGTGTGTACAGGTGACCTGGGGATGTTATATTCTCACATCTTGAAAGTGACCACAAGGGTTTAGGTACTATGTGGGTCTATGCCACACACACACACACACACACACACACACACACACACACACACACACACACACACACGCACGCACGCACACACACACACACACACACACACACACACACACACACACACACACACACATACACACACACACACACACACACACAAGTACACACTGCAGCCACACACACACTACATATATATATATACACACACACTGTTCACACCAACACTCACCTTTTTCTAACTGTCTAACTCCAAATCACTTACTACAATAATTGTAGAAAATTCAGTACTTCAACCTGACCTAGCTCTAGACCTGCCTACCCTTGTGGTACACCCAGATAGTATGACATCACAGCTACTTGTGAGTCAGTATATAGTGTAGCTCTCAGCACATAGTGCAGCTATAGTATTTCCCCTGGGGAATCCCCTATCGGGCAAGCATGCCCATGCAGGCTTGTATTTGATTATGTTAGTAGAGATGATGGAATGTGATGTGACAGAGACTGAATTGCCAGCTCAACTCTTTTAGTGTTAATTGTTGCACACAGAGTAGTAACTTAATTGCTTACAACGCTCACCACAGGTAAACAGTCACACGCCTACACACACATACACACCTACAATAGTACTATTACTGTGTATTCTCCCCCTGTATGTTCAGCCTTGTGTGTGAATGCATGCGTGTATGACATGGCAACCACTGTATAGTAGAATCAGACTTGGAAGTGGGTATGTACAGTTTTCATGCGTTGTATAGCATTAGCTCACATTTGAGAGTGGCCTTATATCCAGGTGTACCAAGTGCTGTATAGTATGGGTCACACTCTATAGTGGCCTTTGTATCCAGGTACCATGTACCGTATAGAGCAGACTCACACTCAAGAGTGGCCTTTATATCCAGGTACCATGTACTGTATAGCACACACTCACACTCAAGAGTGGCCTTTATATCCAGGTACCATGTACTGTATAGCACACACTCACACTCAAGAGTGGCCTTTATGTCCAGGTACCATGTACTGTATAGCACACACTGAATGAAATGAGTCAGACCAAAGGTTGATCGTCTTGGTAATATAAAATGGCAGGTTCTGGGTATGGCTATGTGAGACCAGTCGTAATTGCGGCTCCACATCGTGACAGGTTAATCCAGGTGGTCATTCACACTCCAGTATTGATTTGGATGCCAGGTTGTACCAACCGGTGCCAGACACGAACTGAACACGGTACATAGTGTTAATTTTAATGTGTTGAAATATTAATTTTAGAAACAATCATGAAAGAATAATGATAATATTTACAATAAGCAATAAATGATTGATAATGGTGATAGTAATCGAGGAGTGATCAATGATATACAGAATAAAACATATGTATGACATGTAATGTAAAAATATTACATAGGTTTCATGCATGCAAGTGTTTAATACAAGTTACTGTTCAATGTTCCTGTTTCTAATTTTCATGCTGATTTCGGATTGTAACTCCAATCGTTCTCCCACATTCTTTTGAATTTCTTCATAATTTTCACGGACAAATCCCAATTGATATAGTCCACAAGTACATGGACCACAATGGTGATGATCAACACAAGGAGTGGTACCTCCATCTTGTCGGGAGAATTCAGCGAAGTCCATATCATCCAGGGCCAGTGGAAGAGGATAACAACCAGACGCAGCAAGGTGAAGACAATGACATTAGCAGTGCACACCAGTTTATAGACAGGTCTCTTGGTATCAAACCGTAGCATATTCATCTGTGCGTAGGTCCCTATCAGCGGCAGTGTGAGTTCGTGGATGTAACGGTAGAGGGCGAATGTGTGGAAGTAGCGGTGTGCCAGAAATGCTCCCAAGATCGTGGCTCCGTGATGGATGTAATCGGTCCATTTCAGCTTACAACCGCAGATCACTACGCAATAAAATATGTCGGCAGCAAACTGGCCGATGGTGATCCCAAGAGCTACATTCCCCAGGGATGTTGACCCAACAAGATGCACACTTCTTAGCTCTACCTCACTCAGAATCCCCAGGGCTACAACTGTTATGCAAATGACTCCAAATGTTATTGTTCCGAATCTTATGTTGAAATCCATCTTCTCGCGTGGTGTGAATACGTTGTCATATCGTGTCATGTGGTTTCTCCACAAGTATCTGTACACGGAGGGTGCCAACTGATGACAAATGAGTGTCCCGAGAGCAGAGATGCCAATCGCTCTCCAATTTACATCATCCATGATAAAACCCATTGTATTTTGTCTTGAAGGAACTGCAGAATATGATAAAGATAGTATGATGTACAGTGGGACCTCTCTATTACAAACCTCTGAAATGTGGAAATCTCTGTAATAAGGACACCATTCTTTGTCCCAGTGTAGTACAGTAGTGTATTAAATGATCTCTGAATTGAGGAAGCCTCTGTATTAAGGACTAAACTCAAGGTCCCATAGTGTCCTTTATAGAGAGGTTCCACTGTACATCTTATCTACATGAAGTGCTTTTGGACAGAATGACTACACAATACTACACTCTGTTATACAAGAGTGGTCACTCAACAGTGGT
>OZ026559.1:1561844-1566844 GCA_964020155.1 Chondrilla cf. caribensis | reverse complement strand
GTAGAGCCAATTCGTGGATGTAGCGATAAAGGGCAAATGTGTGGAAGTAGCGATGAGCTAGTATAGCCGCAGTGATGACCGCTACATGATGGAGGAGATCAACAAGTCTGGGTTTGCGGCTACGTATCCCTGTGCAGTATACCAGGTCGGATATGAACTGGCCTATTGTGATGGAGAGGAGCGCATTGCCGAGAGACGTTGATCCTACGAGCATACGACTGCCACCCACCCCGGCATCCCATTGTGCCACTGCCGCTAGCGATGCGGAAACAACTCCATAGGTGGCTTCAGCATATCTCATGTTGAAATCCATCTTTTCCTGGTCACTAAGCCTGTCGTATTCCTCGATGTAGTTCCTCCACACCACACGACACACCGCAGGAGTGACCTGAAGGCATAGCAGATTCCCCAGACCAGACAGACACACTAGCTTCCAGTTCACCTCCTTCAGCAAGGAAACCATTACCTCCCACAACCTGTATCCACATACAGAGTAGACAATATCATTCTGATGAATCAGAAAATAAATATGCAAAGAAATTTAACATTATATACAATATTGTATATATTTAATATATATTAATAAAATTATAATTACAAGAATTGATGTATGATTATACATATAATTTATAAATTGGATGTTACTATGTTAACAACATGAATTCACATATTGTATAGAATAATTCAGGATGTACATGTCTGGGATGTAATATACAGTTTAATCAGCATGTCTCTCTCTCTCTCTGTGTGTGTGTGTGTGTGTATGTGTGTGTGTTCATATGCATGAGTGTGTATATGTGTGTGTATGTGTGTGTGTGTGTGTGTGTGTGTGTGTGTGTGTGTGTGTGTGTGTGTGTGTGTGTGTATGTGTGTTCATATGCATGAGTGTGTATGTGTGTGTATGTGTGTGTGTGTGTGTGTGTGTGTACGTGTTTATGCATGTGTGACGTGCATATATGTGCGTGTGTAAGTCATATACGTACATGTCACACATATGGGCAGTGTTCAACTTATAGAGGTCTTATTACAGTTATACATAAGTATTCCATGACTACCACATTGGCCTTTTCTCGTAATTCATTGATGAAAATTCCACTCAACCAATCAATATATTGTAACAACAAATTAACTACATATGTACATTAGACTACATACATAATAATGTACGTATATACACACATACTGGTCATACAAGGAGTTCACCCATAATATAAATGCTAATATTTTCATTGTTAACCAAGTGTACAAAATATATGGATTTTGATTATTTTTGCACGTGTGTACTATGTACTGTACGTAGTGTAATACATGTATACTGTTTAAAGTGGTGTTAGTTGTTTTCATTTCCAAATGTGAACTTGAACTTGGGATTCACTTGCGATTACGTCTTCGCACTTTATTGTAGATTTGTACTATCCTCACTGTCCATTTCACATTGACATAGTCGATCAGCAAATGGACCAGTATAGTGACCACCCACACGAGGAGTGGTGTCTCGCTCCTGTCGGGAGCATTCAGTGATGTCCACATCATCCAGGGCCAGTGGAAGGGGATGACTGCTGAACGTAGAGCAGTGAAGACAATTAGGTTGGCAGTGGACACCCATAGGTACATGGGTCTTTTGGTATCAAAATTCACCATGTGCATCTGTGCGAAAATGCCTACCAGCGGCAGTGTCAGTTCGTGGATGCAGCGATAGAGGGCAAACGTGTGGAAGTAGCGATGTGCGAGAAATGCTCCCAAGACGCTGGCTCCATGATGGATGACATCACTCCATTTCTGCTTACAACCACAGATCACTACACCGTGGAACACATCAGCAGCAAACTGTCCAATGATGATTGCAAAAACTACATTCCCCAAGGACGTTGATCCGACAAGACCAAGAGTACTCAGTTTCTCATTGCGCAAGAAAGCCAACCCCGCAATCGATGCACAGACGAGTCCGAGCACTGTTGTTCCTAATCTTGTGTCGAAATCCATCCTGTCCCTCACGTTCAATCCGTTGTATTCACGCAAGTAGTTCCTCCACACGCACCGATACACCGAAGGTGCCAGTAGGTGGCAAACGAGAGTTGCTATACCTGAGATGCCGACGGCCTTCCAGTTCACCTCCTCAAGAATGGTACTCATGGCCTATGCGACCTGAACTACATGTACATGTAAAGACACATTATACAGTTGATATTCCTAATGAATATACATTAATAATGATAATAAATTAAATAATGTAGGAGTAATAGCTAGCATGTAGTGGGTGAATATATCTTTCAAAGACGTCACAAATGGTTGCGGACTAGTTGTAAAGCATGCATGCATGCACGCACACATGCACGCACGCACGCACACACACACACACACACACACACACACACACACACACACACACACACTACCAGTCTCTGTTCCAATTTTTCCTCACAACCCTTATCACCATCACAGCCCATAATATGTTGACGTAATCAATAAAAATGTTAGCTAAAATGGAGAATATCCATACAAAAATAGGCACTTCCATCTTGTCTGTGGCAGTCCACACAGTCCACATCATCCAGAGTGAGTGGAAGGGAACCACCAACAGACGCAGAGTAACGAACACAAATAGGTTGGAAACAGCCACCACTTTGTAAATGGGCCTTTTTGGGTCAAATTCTAATGCTCTCATTTGTGCGAAAATCCCTATCAATGGTAGGGTGAGTTCGTGGATATAGCGATAGAGGGCGAAGACGTGAAAGTAGTGATGTGTCAGCAGCGCTCCGGATATGGTGGCCCCGTGGTGGAAGACGTCGACCCATTCTAGCTTACAACCGCACACGAAGACGAAATGCACAATATCGGTAACGAACTGTCCAATGGTAATCCCAAGAGCTACATTTCCGAGGTAGGTTGATCCGACAAGGCCCAAACGTCTCAATTCCTTCTCGTGCAAAACGGCCTGAACTGCAACAAACAAACAAATACAGCCTAGTACTATTTCGCCTAATCGCATGTCGAAATCCGCCTTCTTCCTGGAAGTCAGCCGGTTGTACTGTACTATGTGGTTCCTCCAGAGCAGCCTAAACACTACGGGGGCGATATGATGGCAAGCTAGATTTCCCAAGCCCGACAGGAAGATGGCTAGCCAGTTCATTCCTTCCACCATCTCGAGTAAGGACATAATAGCATAATTTTCTCGTCTGTCGTTGCTAGCTTAGCTACGAAGGTATGCTACAATCACGGCCATTTAATGCGCCAAAATATGGCGGATCGACCGGCCAGACTACCGATGTTCATATATCGACGACTTACCCATTGAAGTAAGTAGTGTAGTGACAATGATTATCCCATTTAATTTAATGTTGAATGGCTATTGAAGATTATTTGGAATAGAACGGTGTTGTCTCTTGACAAGCACGCACAAACACACACGCACGCACACACACACACACACACACACACACACACACACACACACACACACACACACACACACACACACTGCACCTCACCTTCACTATATCTTTCAACTAACTAGTTTAGTTTAGAAGGCACGGTTTATATTCTCTCTGTGAGGTGCAGATGCCTAAAATATCTCTATGGGCCTGCCCAAGCAAGCCTGGCCACAAGTACACTAAATTCACAGAATTATGGCTGGCAAGCCTAGGCATGTTCAAACCATATGTCCTATACTGTACTCATGATGCTAAGAGGTCTATATGCTAGTGTATGGGAGCACTACCAAGGGTGGTGTTGTAAAGAGGTCTGACTGTATACTAGTGTATGGGAGCACTACCAAGGGTGATGTTGTAAAGAGGTCTGACTGAATACTAGTGTATGGGAGCACTACCAAGGGTGATGTTGTGAAGAGGTCTGATTGTATACTAGTGTATGGGAGCACTACCAAGGGTGATGTTGTAAAGAGGTCTGACTGTATACTAGTGTATGGGAGCACTACCAAGGGTGGTGTTGTAAAGAGGTCTGACTGTATAGTATATACTAGTGTATGGGACCACTACCAAGGGTGATGTTGTGAAGAGGTCTGACTGTATACTAGTGTATGGGAGCACTACCAAGGGTGGTGTTGTAAAGAGGTCTGACTGTATACTAGTGTATGGGAGCACTACCAAGGGTGATGTTGTGAAGAGATCTGACTTTATACTAGTGTATGGGAGCACTACCAAGTGTGATGTTGTGAAGAGGTCAAAACATTATACTCTTCATCTCCTGTAGATAATGGTACTGTTTGAATATCTGTGGTTTCTGTCCCGAATATTTAATCATATTCATTATCTCATTTTCCTATAATTATATTTATAGTCATACTCGAGACATCCAATGAATGCGATTAGTAACCAGGCCGCACCCAGTTCACGCCCAGAGGTTGTTCTGGCTGGATCCGCCCAATCAGAGCAAGACACAACAAACAACACACTGAAGATAAGGTAAAAGGTTATCTGTAATAACAGAACAAATTGTATGTTTGGGTGCCTCTTCGTGGGTGTAGTAGATATTATATTTAGTCCGTTAAGATTATGTTTGAGGTTAAGGAGCTATTTAAGCTGGGAAGGCCTTTAGTTAGAGGCTTCTTCACAAGGCACCCAGGAAAAGTCGATTGAAAGGGAAATGGTCTATTTGTATTGAATCCTTCAGCTGTATATCTTTCCTGGGAAAGTACCAATGTATTGGCCACAGTGTGGTTTATTGGAAGGGCTTCTGGTGGAGTGTGTGCAGAATTCAAAGTTGATCTGAAAATATTTATAATTCTGTCACTAGGGCAACTGTATCCATGCTATGGGAAACACTTGTCTTTCGTCGCCACTGGCAACTTGAATTATGGGCTACATCACTGGATTTGCTGGAATCCTCAGTTCCACTTCCGATATGGCTGTTTTCAAACACGTGGCATTCATCCTCCATCTAGTAATGAATGATCCATGTACGTACAGTGAATTCTGGTTAATCTGCCACCGCTTTATCCACCAAACCTTTTAATCTGCCACAATTTCCCAGTACCGATATAA
>OZ026559.1:1539344-1556844 GCA_964020155.1 Chondrilla cf. caribensis | reverse complement strand
GGTTAGTACACACTCCTTGTTGATAAATACTTCTAGTTAGTGAGTACACCTCACTCAGTCCCTAGCTCATGTACACAATGTCAACCAGTACTGATAATAAATACCTCTGATAAGAAGTACTGCTTTGATGTACCCTCAAGGTGCTCACTAAGCAAGGAGGACTGTAGAGCCTTTTGTTTGTATCTACAAACTTTGCCATAATTACTGAAATTTACAACCTTAAAATGACTTGCCAAGCTCATTTCGACGTCCATTTTCTTCTGTGCGAAAATGGAGATTCATAATAATATACAGTATATTGACAATATTGAAAATAGTGCATGGTTCTCTATTCTATCCCATTTGTCAAGGCTCACCTTGTAGTGGTTAGCATCCCACTCAAGTATGTCTTGTGTTTTGTCATGCACCATCTGTTGGTGTTGCCAGGTGAACACCTGTCTCATTGGCTGATAAACATCGCCATGGCAACAGACCTCTGACTCATTGGTTACTTTACAAACCATTCATTGTTCTTAACTGTGAATATTACCATGGCAGCATGGCAAGCATTACCATGGCAACAATCCTCCAACTCATTGGTTACTTTACGAACCATTCATTGTTCTTAACAGTGAATATTGTCGTTGTTGTAGAGAGCTTGATTTCATTGTATGTATGTACTGTATGTGTGTCAGGGGCCGCTGTGGATCACTTCGTATGTAGGTGTGTATGTATGTATATTATGTATGCATGAAGTACAACAGATAATGAGACTTCACTGTGTGTGTGTGTGTGTGTGTGTGTGTGTGTGTGTGTGTGTGTGTGTGTGTGTGTGTGTGTGCGCACGCGCACTATTGTGTGTGTGTGTGTGTGTGCGTGTGCGTGTGTGCGCGTGCGCGTGTGTATGCACGTGTGTGCGTGTGTGTCAATATGTGTTTGCATTCATGCATATACGCATGTAACTAAGAGCATCTTGTCCCCATGGCAGCCTTCATGCAGTGGTTTTACAATTACTTGGATCACTCAACCATGTGTGTGGAGTGGTCTTATTGTACAGGTTTTTCTTCATGCGTGATGTGATATAATCCTGAGTTTGCTCTCTATTTGCAGTGAACCATGTCAGGTCAAATCCAGTCAAGCAGCAATCCTGAATGTGACGTTCTGAATATGTGTAGTGTGAACAAAGGTGTTGGTGATGGTGTGAGTGGTGACATTGGTGATGATGTGAGGGTCATTGGTGACTGTGTGAAGGGTGATAATGGTGATATGAGGACAAATAGTGATGATGTGAGTGGTGACAGTGGTGATGTCAGGATGAACAACAAATGTATAGAGGTTAATGGAGATATCCTCACTATTGATAGCAATGATGTGAGGAGGGATAGTGATGGTGTAAATGGTGATGGTGTAAATGGTGATGGTGATGGTGATGGTGTAAATGGTGATGGTGATGGTGATGGTGTAAATGGTGATGGTGTAAACGGTGATGGTGTAAATGGTGATGGTGTAAATGGTGATGGTGTAAATTGTGATGGTTTGACGTTTGAAGGCAGTATGAAAGGTGATGGTGTGACAGTTGATGGTGATAGTGTTGAGGATGATAGTGACGATTCTGACGTTGATGTTATCAGCGAGGGGGGAGGAAATACACAGGAGGGTGATGGTGGGCGTAGACACCATCCTCCTCGCTTGGGTGGAGTAGAAAAAATGGCCACAGGGGTGGAGAAGAGTGCCCCGCCCTCAAAAGATGTCACCTTGTCCGAAGTCTTTGAGATTGACAAGAATGCCAGGTGCGTGGTTATACATGTGAGTGTTGTACATACGTATGTTCTTTAGAAATACTGTTTGAATGTCTATGTATGCCTGTGTGTGTGTGTGTGTGTGTGTGTGTGTGTGTGTGTGTGTGTGTGTGCATGTGTGTGTGTGTGTGTGTGTGTGTGTGTGTGTGTGTATGTGTGTGTGTGTGTGTGTATGTATGCACACACGTGCATCTTTGTATGTATTGTACAGTGTACAATTGTGGCAAATGTCTCATCAAGCTACGTACGTACTCAGCTGTTTATCCGAGTATAAACAAGGTATCATGTCTCAGTCAATACATTAGTATATGGTACTCTACTTACTAAACATCCCTCCCACAGCACACACTTTAATTTCGTACGATTGCTTCCTCACTATCACCATGTTGATTAAACAGTCTTGTAATCATTATTTATTTGCAATAACTAAACATGTTGGACGGTACAGAGTGTATCTGTAGTTGCTTGAACCTGTCGATGGTCAAAACCTCTGATCTCTTCAAAGCCAAATGTACAAAAACGTTTGCCATCCCCTTTAACAAGCCCTTAAGTTGTCCGAGTGAGTTCACTGGAATTGGAAATTGAATGGGCTATCTCACCAGAAGATTCCTGACATAAATGCAAATTAATTTCTAACCATCTCACACAATACCTATGTACACTAAATCATGTACAGACTTTCACGTGAGGTAAATTCAGGGAAGTTTATGAGTCAGAACTCTTTTGACTATGAGGGTTAAGTTTCCTGTTTACCATGAACTACGTGTGTAAACTTAGTGATTGGGTGGGTGAAATTAAGAAAAAAACATTAGGTTGTAGAAGTTTCATTGGAACCAGTTAGACCAGATGTGAAAATGAAGATAATCAACACAATTAGTGAAACATCAGGTTGATTTGTGTACCCATTTGCAATATTTATCAACATAAAAAAAGTATGTTTACTTTTTGTGTTTTCACATGGAAGCTTGCATATGTAGGTGCAGTAAAACTTGCTTGATAAGTACGTACTTTGAAGGACACACCAAATCTGTACTTCTTATCAGAGGTACTTACTATCAGTACTGGTTGACATAGTGTACATGAGTTAGGGACTAAGTGAGGTGTGTGTATCAACCAGGAGATTGTACTAACCAGGGTGCTTACTAAGCAAGTTGTACTGTACTTACTATCAGTACTGGTTGGAATACTTCACATGAGCTAGGGACTGAGTGAGGTGTGTGTATCAACCAGGAGATTGTACTAACCAGGGTACTTACGAAGCAAGTTGTACTGTACTTACTATCAGTACTGGTTGGAATACTTCACATGAGCTAGGGACTGAGTGAGGTATAATATATACTCACTATAACCAGGAGTGTGTACTAGCCCAGATACGGACTATATAAGCAAGTTATACTGTATAACCTTATACCCTGGGCTACATACGTACGTACGCACTTTGATATAGGACAAAGAGTGTCTGTATGCATAGTACAGAATACTCCAGTAAACTGAAAAGACAGAATACTTGTATACTCCAGTAAACTAAATACAGACTACTGAGTCCAGTACACTAACTGCAGAGTAACTGTATACTGCATTAAACTTGAAATATACAGTAGAATACTGTGTGTGTGTGTGTGTGTGTGTGTGTGTGTGTGTGTGTGTGTGTGTGTGTGTGTGTGTGTGTGCACATTGGGTGGGTGGGTGTGCATACATATGACTGCAGCGAGGCCTGGTTTATCCGAATGTTCGTTTCTTAAAAAATATGTCAGTTAGATAACCAGGTGTCGGATAAACCAGGTGTTGGATAAGCCAGGTATCGGATTAACCAGGTGTGGAATAAGCCAGGTGTCGGATGAACCAGGTATTGGATAAACCAGGTGTGGAATAAGCCAGGTGTCGGATGAACCAGGTGTGTGATAAACCAGGTGTTGGATAAACCAGGTGTTGGATAAACCAGATGTTGGATAAACCAGGTGTCGGATAAACCAGGTGTTGGATAAACCAGGTGTCAGATGAACCAGGTGTCAGATGAACCAGGTGTTGGATAAATCAAGTGTTGGATAAACCAGGTGTTGGATGAACCAGGTGTCAGATGAACCAGGTGTCGGATAAACCAGGTGTTGGATGAACCAGGTGTTGGATAAACCAGGTGTTGGATAAACCAGGTGTTGGATAAACCAGGTGTTGGATAAACCAAGTGTTGGATAAACCTGGTGTTGGATAAACCAGGTGTTAGATAAACCACTGAGGTGTCAGATGAACCAGGTTTCGGATAAACCAATTGTCGGATGAACCAGGTGTTAGATAAACCAGGGTGTATTGCCCACAACCCAGTAAAAGTAGACCACGAAGATGTGTTGAACGAAGGAAAGGTTTCGGATGAATGCATGTTGGGATGCATGTTGGGATAAACTGGGTGTGACTGTATTTGTGCATTGTGACAGCCACTTTGGTGCTGGTTAACTCTTGTGTACAAGTTCACACCTATTTGTTTTGTATATGTTATTGGTGCTGATTTCTTCAATTTACACTTGAACCAGTGTTAGTTTGTAACAGTAGGATTGTTGAGAGTTATGCAAACTACAAGAGACCCAGGTGTTGTTTGGAGGACGAGTGTGTGTGTGTGTGTGTGTGTGTGTGTGTGTGTGTGTGTGTGTGTGTGTGTGTGTGTGTGTGTGTGTGTGCGTGCGTGTTTATGTGTGCATGTGTGTGTGTGTGTGTGTGTGTGTGTGTGTGTGTGTGTGTGTGTGTGTGTGTGTTTATGTATGCGCGTGTGCGTGTGTGTGTGTGTGTGTGTGTGTGTGTGTGTGTGTGTGTTTATGTATGCGCGTGTGCGCGCGTGTGTGTGTGTGTGTGTGTGTGTGTGTGTGTGTGTGTGGTTGATGTTGGATGGACATTATGGTGCCATCACTCAGGGCTGTACCACATCTCTTTCATTTCGCGGGTCTTGCAAGCCCACAGATGAGTAACCTCTCTACATGAGGGGGCCATGTGGTTGGGGTGTTGGGGCAAGTGTTCCCACTGCCAATGGGGTCCCTCGTCCTGATGCCTCCTGCTGGCTCGCCCCCTTGAATTGGGGGCCACATAGCCAAAGTTGGCAGTGGTAATACAAGTACAAGTGGCTGATGTGTATGTCTGCACACACACACATCAACCATACCTACATAACTGCACTGTGTTTGCCATACAGTTCTCAGTTTACACTTGGACCAGTGTTAATTTGCAACACAAGGGTCACGGAATGTTATGCAAATTCAACAAGACCCACATCCAGAGAGGAGTTAATGGCTTTGGATCATTGAACTGAAGTAAACTGGTATTCTTGCAATTTGATGGATTTAGATCTCTGAGCTGAAGCTAATCAATCATTTTGTAATTTTGGCGGATGTATGTCTCTGTGCTGATACTGGTAACTGGTATTATTATTATTGCAGTTTGATGGATTTGGGTATCTGAGCTGAAGTTAATCAATCATTTTGTAATTTCGGTGGTGTAAATCAATTATATTTCTCAATTTTGATTGATTCAGATCCGGGTCTCCGATCTACTACTTTACTCGTAATGACTAATACGTAGATGTTGTATTTTCACACGTGTGTATGTGTACTATGTTAATGTGTGTAGATTTACTTGCATGTGTATGTGAGTTCTGGTGTAGTAAAATCATTTTTTGCATTTCAGTGGACCCCAGAGGTCTGACTTATCCAGACTACACTGTATTTCAGTGACCCCAGAGGTCTGACTTATCCAGACTACACTGTATTTCAGTGTCCCCAGAGGTCTGACTTATCCAGACTCCACTGTATTTCAGTGTCACTAGAGGTCTGACTTATCCGGACTACACTGTATTTCAGTGTCCCCAGAGGTCTGACTTATCCAGACTACACAGTATTTCAGTGTCCCCAGAGGTCTGACTTATTCAGACTACACTGTATTTCAGTGTCCCCAGAGGTCTGACTTATCCAGACTACACTGTACAGTATGTACGTATATATGTATAGGTATATCAGTACATGTGTATGTATGAATGTACGTGTGTATAATGGTGTGTGCGTACACACGTGTTTGTAAAAGGTTTAAAATGACTGTGAGAAAGTCACGCCAATCCTTCTCACAGGTGGTTCGTTGGAGTGATGTCACGTTCGGAATCCGAAGAGATCCTTGTCAAAGGCGGTTATGTTCCCGGGACGTACATGATCCGAGAGAGTGACACACAACCTGGTCACTTCGCTCTCACTGTCCTCGCTCAGTCATCCGCAGTTAAACACTACCGCATACTTCACAACACTCGGAAGATCTACATCCATGCTTCACATATGTTTGGCAGCTTAGAAGATCTTGTCGCTCACTACATCAAAAACCCACAAGGCCGAGGAATCCACCTGATTCGACCCTTTAAGTCCGACAATGATAGAAAGACTACTGGTTCTTCTAAGTCTGAATTATCCTTGGGTTTTCTCGACATGGGATCCGAGTGGGTAATACCGTGGGAAACGATTTTTTTGAAGCGTTGCCTTGGAGATGGCCACTTCAGCCAGGTGTGGGAAGCGTGTTGGAAGGGGTCGACCTTGGTAGCGGTGAAGATGCCCAAACCGGGGAAGACCAACGTGCTTCACTTCTTGAGAGAAGCCACTGTGATGAAGAAACTACATCATCCGAAAATATTGGAATTTTACGGAATTTCCCTCTCTTCTTGCAACAGTTCTGAGCAACTTCCGGTTCTGATTACAGAGTTTATTTCGAGAGGAAATTTGCTGGAATATCTCAGGTCGGATGAAGGTCAAAAGCTCTCTCTCCCGCACCTTCAGGAAATGTCCTCCCAAGTTTGCAGTGGGATGCTTTACATGGAAGAACACAACTACGTCCACCGAGACCTGGCGGCCAGGAACATACTCATTGACTATGACCTCAGTGTGAAACTGGGGGATTTCGGCCTCGTGCTACTCAACGACGGAACAGACAGTCCAGATGATGAAAATGCCCCATTTGCTACTAAGTGGCTCGCCCCTGAGGTTCTCTTGCGTGGAGTATTCACCACCAAATCCGATGTGTGGGCATTTGGGATTCTCTTAATGGAATTAGTCACTTATGGCGATTCTCCTTACCAAGGTCTGTCTAACAGGGAGGTGGCAACCAAGGTTGAAAATGGCTACCAAATGCTGCAGCCAATCGACTGTCCTGACAAGGTATACCACATTGCTTGTTCTTGTTGGGAGTTGAAACCAGACAAGAGACCAACGTTTGCAGAACTGAACGGGATTTTGGGATCTCAAAGCACTTCAAAGGCGTGTTGGTAATTAATTGAATGATCAGTTTTAATCACATGATAAACCAACCATCCCACAGTTTTACATCCAAATAATATGCTCTTAGCACTCACACACTGTATTTGATACAGTCTTTAAAATCATGCTGTGTGTGTGTGTGTGTTTGTATAACACATTGTGAATTTATCAATAGTAAAGAATCATTTTTGTTACTTATATGAAAAGTAATTTTGCATGTTACAATTGTATGTATAAGTAATTACATCCCATCTTATAAATTATTTGTATAATTACTATTATTATATAGCATCCGTTACCATGGAAACAGTACTATTATACAGCAATTTTATAATGTATAAAGCGCTAGCAACAGTATAAAGCGTTAGCAACGGATGCTATAATGTTATAAGACATGGACACTCGGGCATTTTGACATCGGACTCGGTATTTTATATGTCATAATGCCCTCGTGCCCGTGTCTTAACCACTAAATAATATCTATGAGACATTGAGAAATTTAATATAATGGTGCAAACTACAATATGTATTACTTGCCATAATTACACCATACGTAATGCAATATAATTTCAGATATAAAGTCAAATTAGAAAAATAAATACATGCGTGTTTCAATTAAGGTTAACTCTAAAGAATATAAAACCAATTAAATAATCATTATGATATAATAGGAAATTAAATAATATAAACAAATATTAATTAATTTATAATACAATTACAATATCTTATAATTATTGTTCTTAGGTGCATGTGAATAGAATGACCATAATATATAGTTTAATAGTGCATTGTACATAATAATATCCATAAATATGCATGTAATTATGCTATTAGATTCCATTATAAAATAACAACGTGCACGTGGTATAAAATTATTTTATATATTATGTGTGATCCAATTAATTAAAGTAATCTTTAATACAAGGTTCACAATTTATACCCTGTATTAAATATCACCTCCAACCACTCGAAGTTATATCAATCAATCGATCATTAGATTGCCACATGCACATCAGCACTTAGGCAAAACTGCCTTAAGAGGCACAAAACAGCACATATACAGTTATATACCTAGCTGTCCTAATAATGCATAAGTGCATTATTGGACTGACCACTATGCCTACTCCCCCATATAGCTCAGGTATCAGGTAGTCTTATTTCACCCGGGGAGCTGTTATAGTCATAGGCTACTTCTGAGGCACCCAGTAAGGAAAGAGAAGAAAGAACGCTACAGTGCAGTGCAAGCTACAGCTACAGCTACAGCAATAGCTACAGTGAAACAGCTCTTTCTGCTTACCTCTTTTGGTGCATGCGTTGTACACAGGTCATCCAAGTTCAACGGTACATATAATATGATAGTGTAACTATACCCATTGGATGCTCTATCTATATTATTAGTGTATTAAATATCACCTCCAACCACTCACAAATAACACACTAATAATAATATAGATGCTCCATCTATATTATTAGTGTAGACAATATAGATTATTTAGTGGTTAAGACATGGGCGAGTGGGCAGTATGACATATAAAATACTGAGTCCAGGGCACGAAGTGCCCGAGGGCGAGTGTAATTCATATGTGATACTGCCCAAGTATCCATGTCCTAACCAGTATAGCATCTGTTGCTAATGCTTTATACTGTTGGTAACACTGTATACATTATAAAATTGCTGTATAATAGTACTGTTTCTAAGGTAACAGATGCTATACTAATTATACTATATATGTTGTAGTAACATAATGATAGTATATCATACATCTATGATGCAAAAAACTACACAGCCTGTTTGTATGGTCCATGGTCTGTTGTTGCATTTGTGTGTGTCTCTCTTCCTATAGCTGAGTACATGCGTTCATGGACCCTAGCAATTCAAAGCCTACATTCCATCACATCCATGGCAACGGGAGCACTCAGTCATAGGACCAATATAATTCTTTCAAGTCCCCGGGAAATTCGTACTACCATACTAGCAGCTGTATCACTCTGTAACTTCCAACATCAGAGCTAGGACCACCACATGTCTCACTCCTGAACCATGCAATCTCACTCATTTTGGAGACATGTCTCACTCATACGTACATGAAAAACTGGTTGGCATCTCTGCTAGGACCACCTGCAACTCACAAATGAAACCACTTCGACTAGCTCAATAGATGGTCTCAGTTGCGAGGTAATAATACAGTCATTGTACTCAATCCAGAGCGGCATTGCTAACAAACGCGTGAACGAATGGTCCTTTGGACGTGTCCAAGTTTCGGGCAACGCCATTTTGTCCCAGCCTGCTATCTTCGATGGTTGGGGTGAGCTATTGCAATCCATTACACGATCCACGGTGGGTGGGAGGGGCTTGTGCAAGACGGCGTGACGTAGCTCGCCACCGCAGCCATTTTGATCGTGTTACTAAATTTAGCACTGCACACATTTCACTCGATCGAGTCTTTGCAGAACATCACTTGAATGCTGTGTTCTCGCGAAAGCTCTGCTGATAGACTGTAGCGATATCAGATTTACGGAAGACTTTGATTTAGTCAGGTGAGCGGGGCTGGCGCGAACACGAAGCTAAGTGTTGAGTGTGGAAGGTGACTGTACGTGTTCTCATGAGTGTCCGTGGTGTGTGGGAGGGTATCACCGGACGGGGGAAGAGGTGAAACTTTGGGTACATTCCAGAGATAAATACCGGTTGTCTCTCGTCAATATCACAGGACTGGAGATCATTTCGGCGAGTAGCGTAGGGTACAAATTTGATTCAATTCTGGTCGATCATGGGATGTGCTGGGAGTAAAGAATCCGAGAAGAACGACAACAACGGGAAGGTGGTTGTTTCAGAGGTAGGCGGCAAGCAGGCCGAGCCGTTGCCGTCCATTCCAAACCCCACCAGTCCTTCGAGGGGTCCACTCTACATAGCGAGGTATTCGTACGAGGCGAGGACTACCGAAGACTTGTCGTTCAGGAAGGGAGATAAGTTGGAGATCATCGGGGGGACTGAAGGAGACTGGTGGCAAGCGAGATCTGTGACGGACGGGAAAGAGGGCTACATCCCTCGCAACTACGTCGCCCCGGTGGCCAGCTACGAGGCGGAAGAGTGAGTAAGAAGAGTCGTGCATGTATTGGTTTCGTGTGCAGCCTAAACGCTTTCCATCATTCGTCTGTGATGGTGGTGATGTTCGTGTGACCGCAGTAGAGTGTGTATTTTGTCATAACTGCAGTAGTACAAGTGAACAATGTGTGTGAGCTCATTCACACACAAACACACATGCCACACACACACACACACACACACACACACACACACACATTACACACGCACACACACACACACACACACACACACACACACACACACACACACACACACGCCACCCATTACACACGTACACACACACACACACACACACACACACACACACATGCCACCCATTACACACACACACACACACACACACACACACACACACACACACACACACACACACACACACACATGCCACCCATTACACACACACACACACACACACACACACACACACACACACACACACACACACACACATGCCACCCATTACACACACACACACACACACACACACACACACTGTATGTTTGTTTCTCCAACATGGACCAAATATCCTAGTTATGTATTTATTATATAGTTTCCTGTCATAAACTACTCATAACACTTTGATGAGTACTCACACACATGTACACATGATAGCAATAACACACATACCAGTATGTACGTAACCAAGGACAGTCTTTGTAGTGAAGAAGCTGTGTGTTCCCTCCTACAAGGGCCCTGTGTACTGCGTGTTAACACTGATTCTGGTTAAACACTGTTTTCAGTAGCACAATTGTTGCTTGTGGGCTGGCTGTCCTATGTATTTCATGTACATGTTCACTTCAATACCACCAGTAACATGTAGACTAAATATGTATATAATATTGCCTACTTCATGTATTTGATCACATTTTGGAGCTGATGTTGTGTGTGTAGGTGGTTTCAGTTCTTCTCCATGGCTGTGTAAAGTTTATATCACTCAGTTGGAGTCTACCAGATGTGAGGGTGTTATCTACAAGTGTAGAGTGTGTTATGAACAAATTGTGCTACTTGTGGGATTAATTTTAGATGTGAGATAATTTGGTAAATTGTGTGTGTGCATGCGTGCCTGCTTGCGCGCGCACGTGTGTGTGTGTGTGTGTGTGTGTGTGTGTGTGTGTGTGTGTGTGTGTGTGTGTGTGTGTGTGTGTGTGTGTGTGTGTGCATGTGTTGTGTGTGTGTGTGTGTGTGTGTGTGTGTGTGTGTGTGTGTGTGTGTGTGTGTGTGATGGTGCTTCTTCACAGTGTTCTTTAAGAAAGGTCCTACCCTGGAAAAAGACTTGGTCTCTCATTGAACGCTGTCATTCAACACAGGCTCCACTGTTATTACATCTTTAGCTGTACAATGGTAGAAATTCTGTTCAGGCTACTTCCTAGTGAATCTGCCTGAAATGACTGAATAGCATCACATACAATCCATACGTATATATGTACTCATTCTTATAATCCATACATAAATGCCTATTCTACGTAGAATAATCAATACACACATACATTTTACATAACATAAACTATGTATGCATGTATATTCACATACCTTATATGTTCATTAGGTCAACTTTACTCTGAGTTGTGTGAGTACATGCAGTAGAACCTCACATGGAGACCACCTTGATAATGAGACCACCTTAGCAATTGAATCACTACATCCCACTCCCAGAATACCTGTAATGTATTACTCTATACACTTCTTGCATCAGAATTAGAGCCACCTCACAATTGAGACCACTTCTACTGGTCCCATAGGTGGTCTCAATAGTGAGGTTCCACTGTACTTCTACTGGTCCCATAGGTGGTCTCAATTGTGAGGTTCTACTGCACTTCAACTGGTCCCATAGGTGGTCTCAATGAGGTTCTACTGTACATATTGGAGAACATGGATGATATACGTATGTACGTACATAGAACGAATTCATGATAGCCGACTGTAATAAAAATTATTGATCGGTAGAGTTCACTCCATATATTTCGAGAAGTGATGTGGAACGATTTCACCTACCTCTTACTTGGATGACTGTGCTCAACTAAACCATCACATGTGAGATGTGTGTGTGGTTGGTTTGTATGGAAAATGCCACCTGTTTTGAGTTATGAAATGTCATCAAAACATCCCAGTTCAACTATGCTACAACACAGGTGGTGTTTATCTACGTATTTACGTATGTAGATGCTCTGTAGTGTAGTTGAGTTGATGTACTGGATGGTTCAATAGTGGTCACTTAGGACAGATGGTCTTTATATAGAGGTGCTTTAGTGTAGTTGAGTTGATGTACTGGATGGTTCGATAGTGGTCACTTAGGACAGGTGGTTTTTATTTAGAGGTGCTTTAGTGTAGTTGAGTTGATGTACTGGATGGTTCAATAGTGGTCACTTAGGACAGATGGTCTTTATATAGAGGTGCTTTAGTGTAGTTGAGTTGATGTACTGGATGGTTCGATAGTGGTCACTTAGGACAGGTGGTTTTTATTTAGAGGTGCTTTAGTGTAGTTGAGTTGATGTACTGGATGGTTCAATAGTGGACACTTAGGACAGGTGGTCTCTAAGACAGGATTCACTGTAAATGTGTTAAAAGTGTACACATTGTGTGTGAGTACACACATAAGTACGTATATTCTGACGTATATGTACACATACATTGGCTTTGCTCATTCATATGGTCTTTTTGTGCGATGGATGTGTGCATATGTACTTGCATATGCTCTGTATGCACGTACGTATGTATATCTGTGGTCGGTGACAGAAGCTATTGATGACCCGTAGAATTTCAATGCTATATGGCTGGTGTCAGAATGCCTGGGTAGCCATTTTGTTATTATTGTGTCCCCTGTGTGAAAATATTTTAGAAATTTCTGACATTTCCAGAAGTATTCAAAGAATATGTACGTACGTACCTCTCCTCATACAGTCACCTTTTCATTATCATTGGAGCACACGTACATTATGTGTGTGCAGTGAGTTTGGGTTTATTCTAGGGAAACTACATCATGGTACCCCTTTCTAGTTGATCTGACAAGCTGTTTGAATGCAAATCTTGGGAAAATTAAGATTTTATATTACTGAGGTGGTCCTATAACCGAGGTGGTCCTAATACCGAGGTGGTCCTATTACTGAGGTGGTCCTATTACTGAGGTGGTCCTAATACCGAGGTGGTCCTATTACTGAGGTGGTCCTATTCCTGAGGTGGTCCTATTACTGAGGTGGTCCTATTACTGAGGTGGTCTCATTACTGAGGTGGTTCTATTACTGAGGTGGCCATATTACTAAGAATGTCTAACTTTAGAGGAGGTTTTGCAAGAATATGAACTTCACTTACACTTTGGTGTTAAAGTTTCAAAGTTTCAAGCCCCCCCCCCCCCCCCCCCCCGATATGCAGTTTACCTTAATCAATTGTATAATTGTCTTAACCCGTTTACATGCTAAAGTGCTAAGTTGGTTTCAAGTTAACACGATTTGGAAAGCACCCTTTCCTGTGGTGGTCCTAATACTGAGGTGGTCCTATTACTGAGGTGGTCCTATTACTGAGGTGGTCCTATTACTGAGGTGGTCCTGTCACTGAGGTGGTCCTATTACTGAGGTGGTCCTATTACTGAGGTGGTCCTATTTCTGAGGTGGTCCTGTCACTGAGGTGGTCCTGTTACTGAGGTGGTCCTATTACTGAGGTGGTCCTATTACTGAGGTGGTCATATTACTAAGGTAGTCCTAATACCGAGGTGGTCCTATTACTGAGGTGGGCCTATTTCTGAGGTGGTCCTATTACTGAGGTGGTCCTATTACTGAGGTGATCATATTACTGAAGTGGTCCTATTACTGAGGTGGTCCTATTACTGAGGTGGTCCTATTACCAAAGTGTTAAACCTTTCAGTATAATTGTGGCTATAGACACATTGTAGAAGGTCTCAGGTGTGCAGTATCCTCTACTGCACACCTGTAGCTCAGTTATGTAGTACATGTGGTGATCACATACATACATAGATGAAGGTCATTGTGTTCTCTTCTGTGTTCAGAATAGTGGGATTCCATATCGATATTCCCCTTTTGTGGCTTGTGTGTTCCTGTGTTGATTGTGTTTATACACGTACACACACAGACAGACACAAAACACACACCCAGACAGACACAAAACACACACAGACACACACATACACACACACACACACACACACACACACACACACACACAACACACACACACACACACACACACACACACACACACACACACACACACACAGGTATGTACACACACTTTTTCGCACATGCACTCCTAAATGTGTGTGTGGGTGGGTTGTATAGGACCACCTTACAATTGAGACCACTTTGACTGGTACCATTGGTGTTCTCAACTGTGAGGCTCTACTGCAAGTATATACGTATGTGCATATGTATGGTGTGTATGTACATACATGCCATTATGCACTGTACTGTACGTAATCCCAAAGTATGTACGTACATATTATGTGCGTTTGTGGGTATGCATTGTGTGTACGTATGTATGTTTTGGGATAAACGTACACTTGTGTACACTCCTGCATGTATGGAAGTCATGTCCGAATATGTACGCATGTCACTACCACGCACAAATAGCATTTATGACATTCTCCCAATGCTTGGAGAGAAGCATGCATCTATGAATGCTTGATAAGGCCTATACACTCCAGGTGGAACTTTTCAGCTAGCGAAGCTGCAAAGTTTCTTACAAATATTTGAGGTATTTGCTGACCAGTGAGGTAACCAAGAACTTGATGGGATTCCCTGCTCAGGAACTTTCTTCATGGGATACGTCATTATTAAGGCATGCGAACGTGGATGTATTTCAACATGCTAATTTGCAATTGACTGTCATGTGATTGACCTCTCATTTTCATGTATCTTACACTCAAAGATGTCTGTCTTACTTCTTGGGTGTGATTATCATGTGATTGTCATGTGCTTATCATGTAAATTGAACAGTACTTTAAGCGCTTATGAGGTACTCATGCATGTAACTTTATGGTTTCTCTCTACATCATGTGATTATCACATGACTGATCTCAACATACCCTACATCTGGTACTCACAATGTAATCCAGTTACAACATTGTTGACCATATCTACACCACATGCACTTGTCCCCATATTCCTCTCATAGGATATAATATTATGCATACATACGTACGTACGTACATACATATGTATGTGCATATATGTACAATTGTATACATTGCATATGTACGTATAATGTTAAAATACTACATACGTACGTACATACTTGCTTAGTAAGTACCCTGGTTAGTACAATCTCCTGGTTGATACACACACCTCACTCAGTCCCTAGCTCATGTAAAGTATTCCAACCAGTACTGATAGTAAGTACAGTACAACTTGCTTAGTAAGTACCCTGGTTAGTACAATCTCCTGGTTGATACACACACCTCACTCAGTCCCTAGCTCATGTAAAGTATTCCAACCAGTACTGATAGTAAGTACAGTACAACTTGCTTAGTTAGTAGGTAGTTAGGGCTAGAAACTGACTAAAGTGTACCCACTAGTCAGAAGTGTGTACTAACCAGGAGTGTGTACTAACCAGGAGTGTACTAACCAGGATTGTGCTAACCAGGAGTGTGTACTAACCAGGAGTGTGTGCTAACCAGGATTGTACTAACCAGGAGTGTGTACTAACCAGGAGTGTGTACTAACCAGGAGTGTGTACTAACCAGGAGTGTACTAACCAGGATTGTGCTAACCAGGAGTGTGTACTAACCAGGAGTGTGTGCTAACCAGGATTGTACTAACCCAGGTGCAGCAAGATGGGCAGTATATTTGGTACTTTTATTCAGTAATTTCCTAGCACAAAGAGATCAAATTGGAGTCCGACCTCATCACATGCTGATCACATGCAGATTACTACAGTGGAATCTAGTTGTAGTATGAGTTCCACTGGTATGACCAGCTTCTTCGTGATGTACGTATATTATAGACTGTATTATACATACGTGTGTACGTACGTACGTACATGCAAATATGCGCTGATATTTGGATTTTAATGTAAGTACATTTGTGTTGTCTTCAGCTTGAGTCCAGTGCTAACCGTTCAGCAACCCCCACTCCCCTGATGTGTGCATGGTGTCGTCTTTCGCTTCCCATTCACCACCGAATACCCTATTCTCACTCCTCTCATGACATTCCAATTCCAATAGTTTGGTATGTGTCCCATTTGAGTACTTTGCCCATACATGCGACAAGTATTTGTGGGAAGATACAGTTCCATCTTCTCACGTACGTATGTACGTATGTATGTACATTCATTACAAGTTGAATTCGAGGATTGTCACCTTGTGTGTGTATGTGTGTGTGTGTGTGTGTGTGTGTGTGTGTGTGTGTGTGTGTGTGTTTGTGTGTATGCATACTGTATTAATGTACACTTGAACATGTAATGGTCTGTGTACATGTGTACATACATGAACCAACTATTGTGTGAGATGTGTACACGCATGTCTCCACCATGTGCATGTTTCAAACATTGTTGCCAGGTAACCACTTAGTCACGCAGGGGAATCATAAGTGTCTCATGGAAAAAGTATCTATAAAGCATTCCAACTCTCCCAAAGTGTCCTCTTTTGGTTTTTGTGTTCCTCAAGACCTCACTCTCCCACTTCACACATGCGGAGGAGTTTGTTCATATCATTCCACTGTTGTTTGTGACTACTTCCAGAATGCACATGTACAATATAATCAATTTGTGTCTCTTGTGTATGTGTGTATACATACCTACGTATGTACGTATGTATATTGTGTATACATGTGTGTATTCACCTACGTACATACATACATACTTATACACACATTGATGTACATGTGTGTGTACACGTGTATACGTACCTACTTATCTTATGTACGTACGTATGTACGTATAAAGATCTACATACATATGTACACACACGTACGTATGTATTCACCTATATACTTGTATACACATTGATGTACATACGTACATTTGTGTATGTGTGTGTGTATGCACACTTATCTTCTGTACATAAGTATAAGTATGTATCTACCTACGTATGTATGTAGGTAGGTACGTAGGTATGTGTACTATACTATACTATACATGTAGTGTGTGTGGGAGTATGGCTGTCTCTCATTGTAACACGGCCAAAATGGACATTAGAACCCGTGGGTGGAGGAAGAATTTTCTAGTGTGCATGTTTGTGAGGTGTTGCCTAGCAACACTATGTGAATGTACGCATCATCATAGTGGTTTTTCTTCCTGTTTCGCATTGTGCACAATAGTATATCCCATTGCACGTTTGATCATACATGCATGCATACATACGTATATGTACATATGTACATACTAAGTGCATGAGTGTTGTT
>OZ026559.1:1526844-1534344 GCA_964020155.1 Chondrilla cf. caribensis | reverse complement strand
TCATGTACATATGTAGGCAATAGCACCACACCGTCTGTGTCGGACAAACCTGTCTCTGCTCATGAGAGGAGCCTTGTCCTCGTCATCCTCTCCAAACGGGTTGCTTGAGTTGACTGATCCAGTAGCACTACCGAACTACGTAAGTGCAAAACACAACCAAACATCTCTTACATACATGTACGCATGTGTATTTTTTAAACATAAGTATGCATGTACATACATACCCTGATTGGTGATATTGTCACTTGAGATCAAAAGGAACGACTGGAGTACATTCACGATGTACTGGGGTACAATACTGACCTTATTAGTGATATACCCCGGTTTTAAATAAGTGACTTGTATTAATTAATCAACAGTCATTGTTATGGGCCCATTGTGTATTCTGGGCAATATTCTTGGGAATGTACAGCTTCGGCCATTATTTGACGTTCTCAACAGGGGGTTGAAAAAGTTGTCTTTTCAAATTTCCCATTAAAAATGGAGTAATTGTTGTTTCGTTCGTTTGGTACGTGTTCTGAAGTTTATTGGTTTGGTCAGGTGGCCTTGAAGCCATCTGAGAGCTGCATGTACTCCCCCAGTGTATTTAGTCATGCACGCACATACGCAGGATGATAGGAACTAGTACGTACATACACACAGTACATACTTACACCTTTCACTTACGTAGTACGTACATGTACGTATGTATGCAAGATAGATTGAAATAAAGGGTAAAGTATGATGTGTGTGTACTTAGTAAGAGATTTTAATTCTCAAAGGACTTACTGCACTAGTATGTACACACACACACATACAGTACACACATGAAGTGAACCTGCATTCAGACCACTTCCACATGAAACATCACCAGGGACAAGAGACCACTCTATCCAATACATACTCCCAAGTTAACCTCTACATGAACACCACCTGTCTACAGAGGCCACATTGCCTTGCTCCTCTGGGTGGTCTTTATAGACAGGTTCCATGGGATGTGTGTACACATACTGTAGGTACATAGAGTGTAATATGTATGAAATCACTCACTCTAGGTCTCCTGGTCTCAGCAATACTGACTTGTTCCTCTTGCAGCTCAGTTGCCACCTGAATAGGGAGTGAGGGTTACAATGTGTGTGTGTGTGTGTGTGTGTGTGTGTGTGTGTGTGTGTGTGTGTGTGTGTGTGTGTGTGTGTGTGTGTGTGTGTGTGTGTGTGTGTGTGTGTGTGTGTGTGTGTGTGTGTGTGTGTGTGTGTGTGTGTGTGTGTGTGTGTGTGTGTGTGTGTGTGTGTGTGTGTGTGTGTGTGTGTGTGTGTGTGTGTGTGTGTGTGATACTTGTAGTATTAACACAAAGGTCATTCATATAATGATCAAACACAACATGCACACACACACACACACACACACACACACACACACACACACACACACACACACACACACACACATGTACGCTCACACACACGCATGCACGCACACACATGCCCACAACACACACACACACACACACACACACACACACACACACACACACACACACACCACACACACACCTTATGAAGGTTGTGAAATTTTCCCAGCAAAGTCTTGAAGTGCATAGCATTGCGATCCAGCTTCATCCTATCACCCTGGAGGAATAAGAGGATCAGTACATAGAGCACAGCTACAGTACAACTCCACTAACAGATCTACTCAGTAATAGGACCACTATTTCCAAGTCCCAGGAATTCATGTACTATATTATTCTATACACTTTCAACATCAGAATTAGGACCACCTCACAATTGAGACCACTTTGACTGGTCCCATAGTTGGTCTCAATTGTGAGGTTCTACTGTACTTCAACTGGTTCCATAGGTGGTCTCAATTGTGAGGTTCTACTGTACTTCAACTGGTCCCGTAGGTGGTCTCAATTGTGAGGTTCCACTGTACTTCAACTGGTCCCATAGGTGGTCTCAATAGTGAGTTTCTATTGTACATAAGTATGTACATTGCTGTCAGATGTAGTGAACGTACCTGACTGAGTTGACTGTATACTCCTCCCTTCTTCAACTTGACAATTGACTCTTGTGTCAGCTTAGCCAAGTGAGCAGTGTCAGAGGACAACTGAACGCTGAATTGATGGGAGACATAGAACAGGACTAACATTACAGTCACCACAGGTAGTGTTGTGAAGAGGTCTGACTGTATACTAGTGTATGGGAGCACTACCAAGGGTGGTGTTGTGAAGAGGTCTGACTGTATACTAGTGTATGGGAGCACTACCAAGGGTGAAGTTGTGAAGAGGTCTGACTGTATACTAGTGTATGGGAGCACTACCAAGGGTGGTGTTGTGAAGAGGTCTGACTGTATACTAGTGTATGGGACCACTACCAAGGGTGATGTTGTGAAGAGGTCTGACTGTATACTAGTGTATGGGAGCACTACCAAGGGTGATGTTGTGAAGAGGTCTGACTGCATACTAGTGTATGGGAGCACTACCAAGGGTGATGTTGTAAAGAGATCTGACTGTATACTAGTGTATGGGAGCACTATCAAGGGTGATGCTGTGAAGAGGTCTGACTGTATACTAGTGTATGGGAGCACTACCGAGGGTGATGTTGTAAAGAGGTCTGACTGTATACTAGTGTATGGGAGCACTACCAAGGGTGATGCTGTGAAGAGGTCTGACTGTATACTAGTGTATGGGAGCACTACCGAGGGTGATGTTGTGAAGAGGTCTGACTGTACACTAGTGTATGGGAGCACTACCAAGGGTGGTGTTGTGAAGAGGTCTGACTGTATACTAGTGTATGGGAGCACTACCGAGGGTGATGTTGTGAAGAGGTCTGACTGTATACTAGTGTATGGGAGCACTACCAAGGGTGGTGTTGTGAAGAGGTCTGACTGTATACTAGTGTATGGGAGCACTACCGAGGGTGATGTTGTGAAGAGGTCTGACTGTACACTATTGTATGGGAGCACTACCAAGGGTGGTGTTGTGAAGAGGTCTGACTGTACACTAGTGTATGGGAGCACTACCAAGGGTGGTGTTGTGAAGAGGTCTGACTGTATACTAGTGTATGGGAGCACTACCGAGGGTGATGTTGTAAAGAGCTCTGACTGTATACTAGTGTATGGGAGCACTACCAAGGGTGATGTTGTGAAGAGGTCTGACTGTATACTACGTAGTGTATGGGAGCACTACCAAGGGTGCATGGTGTTGTGAAGAGGTTTGACTGTATACTAGTGTATGGGAGCACTACCAAGAGTGATGTTGTGAAGAGGTCTAACTGTATGCTAGTGTATGGGAACACTACCAAGGGTGATGTTGTAAAGAGGTCTGACTGTATACCTGTGTATGGGAGCACTACCAAGGGTGGTGTTGTAAAGAGGTCTGACTGTATACTAGTGTATGTGAGCACTACCAAGGGTGATGTTGTAAAGAGGTCTGACTGTATACTAGTGTATGGGAGCACTACTAAGGGTGATGTTGTGAAGAGGTCTGACTGTATACTAGTGTATGGGAGCACTACCAAGGGTAATGTTGTGAAGAGGCCTGACTGTATACTAGTGTATGGGAGCACTACCAAGGGTAATGTTGTGAAGAGGTGTGACTGTATACTATTGTATGGGAGCACTGCCAAGGTTGGTGTTGTGAAGAGGTGTGACTGTATACTAGTGTATGGGAGCACTACCAAGGGTGATGTTGTGAAGAGGTCTGTATACTAGTGTATGGGAGCGCTACCAAGGGTGATGTTGTGAAGAGGTGTGACTGTATACTAGTGTATGGGAGCACTACTAAGGGTGATGTTGTGAAGAGGTGTGACTGTATACTAGTGTATGGGAGCACTACCAAGGGTGATGTTGTGAAGAGGTGTGACTGTATACTAGTGTATGGGAGCACTACCAAGGGTGATGTTGTGAAGAGGTGTGACTGTACTGTATACACTTTAACTTTCGCAAGGTTTAACTTTTACGGATTGCCAGTTTCTGCGATTTTAGCGTTTTTAGTTTTGCGGTTTGTAATATCTGGTCTAAATTTTCAAGGGGTGAAACTTTCACGGATGGCTGCTGATCCGCAAAAACTGCAAAAATTCAACCTCACCAGTTAAAGCATATAAGGTATACTAGTGTATGGGAGCACTACCAAGGGTAAGGGTAATGATATTATGGAGAGAAATGAGGTCACATAGTACATGTGGACAGGTTCCACTATACGTATGTGATATCACAATGTGCAGGTGTACACACAACTCACATATCCTGCACTGCTCGGTACGAGGGATTACTGGAGCGATTTATCATGTTCTCCAAAGCAGAAACTAAACAGAGAGTGGTTTTACATGAGTGCATGTGTGCATGTATGTGTGTACATGTGTGTGCATGTATGTGTGTACATGTGTTTGTGTGTCTGTCTGTATGTGTGTATGTGTGCCTGTGTGTGCGTGTGTGTATGTGTGTGTGTGTGTGTGTGTGTGTGTGTGTATGTGTGTGTGTGCCTGTGCATGCATTCATGGATGTGTGTCAGTGTCAGTGCATGTGTGTTGCTGTATGTGTATACGTACATACGTATGTGTCTGTGGGAGTTTATAAAAGCGTACAGTACATACAAATATGTACATACATGTGTACGTATATTATGTCTGCGTATGTATACATATACGTATGTACATGCATGTACATGTGTGTGTGGATTCATGCCTGTGTATGTACATCCTCAGTCCTTGTATCCTTTTGTATGTATACACATACGTACATGTGTGTGCATATCAGTGTACACATACTCACCATTTTTCATAAAGCTTTGGATGTTCTTTGACAGATCGTCCACCAAAAAGGAGTTGTTCCCTGTAGAGAGTCATGAAGAACATGAAACAGCCTTCACTGAATTGAGTTAATACAGTTCTTCCCTATTTGTCCTAGCATATGGAAACAGAAACCCTCCCAAACCAACATTACATTCGAAGACAGACCTACTCCTTGGTGTTGAGATCTGTAGAGTCCACCTCAACCCATCCAACACCTGATATATCCAACAAGTTTTAAAGGGAAATGACATGTTTCGATAAATGAGATTTTCAGCTGTCAAAACTTAAGTGAAGGTGAATTGTTGGATTAATGAGGTAATTATTAACAAAGGACAACTGTACGTTACCCTCGGTTAAATGTCTGAAATGCCTTGAACATTGTATCCAACTTCAATGTACAGAAGAAATCCTATTATTTGAGGGTTTAACTATGGTGGTAACACCAGGCGAATTGAACTCTTTGAACGTTGATAATGATGAACCATGATGAAGTCCCTATTACCGGTCAATCTCCTATGTGTGGAGATATTATTGGTATGAATTCAAACCATTACTGAGGTGGCTAAAGTTGGGCACCCAAAATCATCCCAGTCTCAAAATTACCCCAGTTTTCCAAATCACTCCAGTGTACCAAATTGCTCCAAGGTTCTAAATCACCCCAGCGTCCCAAATAATCCCAACGTTCCACATTACCCCGGTGTTCCACATTACCCCGGTGTTCCAAATTACCCCGGTGTTCCACATTACCCCAGTGTCCCAAATTACCCCGGTGTTCCACATTACCCCAGTGTCCCAAATTACCCCGGTGTTCCACATTATCCACGTTTTCCATATCACTCCGGGGTTCCAAACCACCTCCTAACCACCTAACCTTTGGAGAGTATTCCAGGGCAAATAGGCGATAATTGGTTGGCATTATACACAGTTCACCTGAACCGAGAACATAGGCCCTCACTGACATTAGCGTATACTTCTATACGTGCATCCGGTCACCGTGATGAGTCATGTTCATTGGTCAGTCCTTGGGCGGACCACCGTAGTACAGGTTAACTTGTGACGACAACTCACTTCCAGAGATATCGAAGTCACCAAAAGACGCCATAATCCAAACCAAACGTATAAATGTTCTTCAAAGGGAACCAAACGAACTGAACGAAACACACGCTGACCATAGACTATCACACAGAGAAGACAGAAGACATGTTTATACGCACGCGACTATTATACGTAAGATCACGCGCGCGGCCTGTAAGACGTAGTTTACGCCCCTTTTGTGGTATGATCAGTTGTGTATTCCGCACCAAGATAGCGCGTAGTGAATTCGATCTTCAAGTCTGAAGACAGCGAAAGACACAGATTGTCTGAATCAGATTCTCCTCATTCCAAACAAACGTTCTTGTCTGAATCCGATTCTCCTTATTTCAAACAGAACTTCTTGTCTGAATCCGAATCTCCTTATTCCAAACAGAAGTGAATTCAATCTTCAAGCCTGAAGACAGCGAAAGACACAGATTGTCTGAATCAGATTCTCCTTATTCCAAACAAACGTTCTTATCTGAATCAGATTCTCCTCATTCCAAACAAACGTTCTTGTCTGAATCCGATTCTCCTTATTTCAAACGGAACTTCTTGTCTGAATCCGATTCTCCTTATTTCAAACAGAACTTCTTGTCTGAATCCGAATCTCCTTATTCCAAACAGAAGTGAATTCGATCTTCAAGTCTGAAGACAGCGAAAGACACAGATTGTCTGAATCAGATTCTCCTCATTCCAAACAAACGTTCTTGTCTGAATCCGATTCTCCTTATTTCAAACAGAACTTCTTGTCTGAATCCGAATCTCCTTTTTCCAAACAGAAGTGAATTCGATCTTCAAGTCTGAAGACAGCGGAAGACACAGATTGTCTGAATCAGATTCTCCTTATTCCAAAAATAAGTTCTTGTCTGAATCCGATTCTCCTTATTCTAAGCAGTAACTCTGCTGCTATGATCTGTATTATTTGGTATCTAGGGTTTGAGATTTGGTATATTAAAGTGAACGGAAAAGTCGATTGAATTGTTAGAGACATCATGCCGAAGACAGACAAGAGTAAGTTGGATCTTTCGAAAAGATTCCATTGCGCGTGTGTGTGTGGGGGGGGGGGGGGGTTCGGGGTGGATGTCTTGAATAAAATTGAGATGATTGATACTTGTCTAGTATAGAAGGAATCAATATGCAAGCGAATTATTCACCAGTCCTTTACTATTGGTATTTACCAGTATTATTGTCTTTTACTCAACATAGGACCTTCAAAATATAGGGGCGGAACTGCCTTAACACTGATATTCATAAAAACGATTGCTGAAAACTTTATCTTTACTGTGTTACGGGGAGAAGTAAAGTCTTTGTCATCACCCACTAGCCATGAAGTGGCGCAGTATTATTCATCCACTCCGTTTAATGGTGTGGTTGCATGGTTCAAGGATTACATCAATGGAGTGTACAACCTCCTGAGAGTGACCATAACAGAACACCGCCAGGAGGGTTCTCTTTCTCTCTCTTCCACGATTGTTGAAGAAGAAAGTTCAAGTGAATATCCCACTGCTCTGACGTTCATCCTTGATGCTGAGGGTAGGTAATGACAGTAGAAGTGTTTCTGGCTTGCTGCTATTTGTAATTATAATATGTATTTTCAACCGCATGATTGATACCACCTATGAACTCACATAACAATAACATGTTATTGTTTCTG
>OZ026559.1:1516844-1521844 GCA_964020155.1 Chondrilla cf. caribensis | reverse complement strand
ATCACTAATATCATCATTCATCATCATTATTGCCATCCTGATACTAGACAGTAACATATGTATGCTCATTTTCATATGAATGTCCCAGACGAAGACAACAAAGCTGAAGTAGATCCCACCAGCTGGCCAGTTATTGCTAATCTGAAGGAAACTGGGAGACTAGCAATAAGTTTACCCCCCATTGTGTCAAAGCCCTGTAGTTCACTTGGCCACAAGTATTTTTCTTCTCATGAAGGACCCATTTCTTCTGGTGAGTAGTGTGTGTTTGGGGGAGTATGCATACAGTCCCTTGTCGGCTAGTACCACATGTACATGTATAACTATGAGTTTGTTACAATGAAGTCAGACTGAAGAGGATGTTGGATTAATGGACTATGTGTGCATATGTGTGTGTGTGTGTGTGTGTGTGTGTGTGTGTGTGTGTGTGTGTGTGTGTGTGTGTGTGGTGTATGTTTATACATTATACATTAAATAGCCCAAGCACCCATCATTCACGTATGTGTTATGTACATACTATAAATATGGAGTTTGGGCAATAGTCAGTATCATCAGATACACTTTGCACCATAGGGAGTATTGCACACCGGACTGTAGTGATGCCCGCACTGACAGGAAGTTTGCGAAAAATTGCTGACAACTCAACTGTATTGTGTGTCCCTCCTGTTGAGAGGGTCACTGAAGCTCAGGAAGGTGTCAGTATTGAACCTGCCCACAGACCACCCACCAGTGTAGGGGATGTGGACCAGGAGCAGCAGTGTGGTGAGTGCTGTTGTGTGAGTACCACATGTACCTGTATAAATATAAGTTTGTTACAATGAAGTTTAGACTAAAAGGAGTGTTGGATTAATGTATGTTTTTGTTTTTTGTTTTCTATATTGTTTTCATTTTGACTTCTTGTATGTAAGGCTCGTCTGATATTATATATATATATACTAGCAGGTGAGCCTGCCTTTGGCGGGCTCACCTGCTACGGCGAGTCGTGTGCAATCGAGTGGCTGGGCCCGTACAGCCACTTTTAAAGCATCTTCGCTGGTGGCAACAGAGGGTAGTTGCTATAACGACGTTAAGTTTAAAATTTGATCATTGGATGACAGCCAATCGAATCGCCCGATAACCGGAAGTAACTGGAGCGATATTAAAAAATGACCATCAGCCACGAAGGAAAAATCGGAAATTGAAGGTTCTCCACATGGACAGTTAGACAGTTGATTTTAACCTGTGGAGGACACTTCCCAAACCATACTTCATAATCCCTGAGAGTTTGCTAGTGCCCTGTGCAGTAGTTTTGCCCGAATCACGAACAAACAAACAAACAAATGAACTGAATTATATATATATATATATATATATATATATATATTATTATTATTATTATTATTATTGTTATTAAAGTGCATTGTAGGACAGTTGCCCAAAATAGCACTAAATAAAAAATTCCAAAAGTTATTTAGTACCTATTTACTAAATTTTAATAGCTCCTTTCTAGATTTCCACATATTTAGAACAAATCTGGCAATCTTGGGCATTTCCAAACTCTTCAAAATCATGTCACTCTTTTCATCCTCATTCAAGTTTTCAAGATTCTCTTCCTCTCTCATCCAAACCCTATGCAAATCAAGCTTTGTGCAAATTGTTAAAAAGTGCTTTTCGTCTTCAATTCCCTCTCCACATAATTTGCAAATTCTATCATCCCTCTTATTTCCTCTCCATCTACCCATCTCCACTTCCAATTTACAACACCCTGCCCTTAATTCAGCCCCTAATCTCCTACAGGATCTATCCTCTATGTATACAATCCCTCCCCTGCCTTCCCCAAGTCTATCTCCGCTCTCTGTCAACTCCCTCCTCCACCATTCTAATTTACTTTTGTTTTTAACTGCTTCACCCCATTCACCTCTAACAGCTCTCCAAATACTAGATCTTACTATTGAATCAACTTGATAATTATTCAATCCCTCGAATAACTTTGCTCTTATCTCATGCTCTTTCTACCCCAAACCATAATGCAAATTTCCTAATCCCTATTCCCCAATCACTATCTTCCCAAGTCGATCTAACTATTTTCTTTATCAGTCTGTTATCTCCCATTCTTTCAATCTTCATCCACAATCTGAAGGCCCGTAACTGAATTTCCCACCTAATTGGCAACCATCCTGCTTCTAGTTCTAAAGCTGTGATTGGAAATTTTGAATGTACTCCCAAGAAATTTCGAATCGCTGTCAATTGTACTCTTTCTAATTGTTTACCATGCTTTCCCATTAACCCCCACACTTCACAACCATACATCATACTTGGTAGAACTAGACTCATGAATAATTTGGAAAATGACCTCCATCCTATCTGTCCTATTTGTCTTTTCATTCTTATTACCTCGTATAAAGCCTTCCTTCCCTTATTCAATGCCTCACTAATCATTGCTTTGTCTTCTAAGAATTCATTCAATACTACCCCAAGATATTTGTAAGATTGTGTTGTCTGAATTATTTGTTCTCCAATTTTGAAGACACATCTGGTTTGTTCTGTCTTTTTCCTTCTAAAATGTATTACATTACATTTCTCAACATTCACTTTCAGATCACAAACCTTACACCACTCATTAACCACATCAAAAGCTTTATTCAAATTATCATCACTATCAGCAAAAATTGCAAGATCATCTGCATATAATAGCCCTGGTACTTTTGTAACTTCATCCACTTTAACTCCAAGCCCATTATCCTTTAAAAGTTGTGGTAATTCATTTATATACAAACTAAACAACAAGGGAGATAGTACGCATCCTTGGCGTAGGCCAGATTGTACACAAAAAGACTTCCCACATTCCTCCCCAAGCTTCACAGTACATTTCACATCTTCATAAATCGATTGCATACATTCTAACAATTTGCCTTTGATTCCCATTTTCCCCAACTTATCCCATAATTTGTCTCTGTTGACTGAATCATATGCCTTCTGTAAATCAATAAAGCCACACCTTAGACCATCCCCTACTTTCGAGTACTTTGATCCCAGCAACGATAACATCAAAATATTATCTACACACCCCCTACCCTTTCTAAAACCATTCTGTTCCTCACATAATAACCCATTTGATTCTGCTACCTCAATGAGCCTATTTTTCACAACTGTACAGAATATCTTATATACAACCGAAAGTACACTAATGCCTCTAAATTTTCTAGGGTCTGGCACACCTTTTGAAGTCCCTTTAGGAATTGGCACAATATAACCATTTCTCCAGGCATTGGGAATCTGACCTAACTCTAAACACTTCTCACAAAACTTGAAGGTGAAATCTGTTACTACCCCATTTTTTACCCATTTTCCTATAATCATATCTTGCCCTGGAGCCGCATTCAGACGCACATCTCTAATAGTTTTCTCTACCTCCTCTTTATCTAGTGGCCTATCTAACTCATCAAATTTTCCCCTACTACCACCTGTTACATCTAATTCAGAATCTGTATCTCTTGTATTATTATTTTGATCATCTTGATTATTCAGCAGCTCATTGAAATGACTCGTCCAAATATCAAAAACCTTGTCCTTCCCTTCAATTAAGTTGCCCCTGCAATCTACTACCTTAGTTATTAAAATCCACCTTATATTTATCATTACCCATAAGCCCCTTGACCTTCTTCCACCATTTACTAGGATTTCTCCCCTCCAATTCATCTAGTTCAGCACATAGATCCTTCTCGAAAGCATGCTTAGCCTTTTCAACCTCCCTCTTATATTCATTTCTACTTTGTATATACTTCCTCCTTTCAATTTTCCCTTTTAGCCATTTTCTTTCCGCACCATGGAATTCTTTCCTCAACCTCCACAAATCTCTATTAAACCAAGGTTTACTCTTCCTCAACCTTCTCTTGCTAATTGGCTTAATTGGCTTGCGTTCCAAGCACTCAAAAACAGACCCACAAAACTCCTCATACATTTCATCAATGTTAATAGCACCCATGTTATTTCCTAACTTATTTTCCAAATTCTTCAGTTTAGGTTGCAGTTGTTCCAAGTATTCTTCCTCATTATTGTTTGGATAGGTCCAGATTATCTTGTTCATAGTGTTTTCATAATCCAAAGACTCATTCCTATCTCTAACACTATCTGAAACTACGATGGCCCATCTTAGAAGTGAATGATCAGGCTTCCTAGTTAGGATATCTCTATTGCTAATTTCACAGAAATCATTCATTGTTACTACCTCGAAATTCTTCAAATCATTCATGTTATCTATCTGTGTAATGCAATAATCTACTACAGATTTTCCTCTCCCTGAAATACATGTAAAATTGTTGGAGTTGTCATTTCCTCTCCCATTCAACATACACAAATTATGATCCTGCATTAATTCCATTAATAACTGCCCACTGTAATTCTTAACCAAATCAACAACCTTTCGTTCCTGCACAATCTCTACCCCAAAATCTGCAACCACACTTTCTTGAGAGCTACCACATCTCCCATTGAAATCCCCACACAAAATAATCCTTCCCATTTCCTTATAGTTCAAAATTTGTTCCCCTATTCTTTCGTAAATTTCCTCTACATTAACATTCCGACCTGATAGTTCTGGAGGAATGTAGCAGATACATAAAATCAAACCCTCTCCTATGAGTTGATCATCCTTTTTCTTAAGCTCCACCCACAAAACATCTTCAATCGAATCATCTATCACCACCATTTCGAAACCTTGCTCAACCAGACTCTCTCTTACAAATACTCCAACTCCCCCCGAACCCCTTACGGCCCTATCATCTAACGATGTTCTGTTCCTGCCAATCCATGTATATCCCGGTAGGAAAGCACTTTCTCCTAGTCCTAGCCATGTCTCTGTCAATACTAGCAGGTCAGGGTTATAGTAATCTACCACCGCCTGTCTATAATCATCCTCAATTACCCCACGGACCTTATTGTCGCCCTTATTCCTAGTATTTGACCACCCTTCCACATTCCAACATATAACATCAATGTAATCCTTATTTCTAATATCTACTGTA
>OZ026559.1:1481844-1511844 GCA_964020155.1 Chondrilla cf. caribensis | reverse complement strand
GTTTCTTTTCCCAATGCAGTCAATTTTTATCTGAAAGAACATTTTTGTTTCATTTGTACGACAATAGAGAAGCCTAAATCGATTGAATTCAACTCACTGTGCTCTTCGATACATCCTATCAATTGCTACTTGATGAAGGTTCCACATGACGAAAATTCTCCCAAATTCCGAATATTTCTAATGTATGGTGTACCATCATGGGCAAAGGTAAGCTGTTGGTGCTGATGGAGTGTATGTGTGATGCTTTAAATTTCTGTTATTCTGTCCTTTAGGCAGTGTCTAAATTTTGCTTACGTGAAGATGGAGAGAACATACCCCATGTTGAAACCATGGTCTTGTCCACAGACTCGGTGTCTGTGATATTAGAAAGAAAAGAAGGAAATGGTTGGGAAGCAGAAATGTCGAGAAAAGAGGTTTGTACAAACTTATGCTCATAAACAATTTATATCCCCTTATATGTAGAAGCAGTGTACAATTGCTTGTTGTAGTTGTCGATATGTATGTATCACCTTCAGTTGCTTAGAAGTAAATTGGACTTCAGTGAGTTATCTGATCTCGATTGCGAGGAGAAAAAGATAGGGATGAATATTTTAGCGTATCCTCCTTATGTGGACTTTCTTATTGTACACAAGCAAACACACAGAGAAGAAACGCATTTTAAGGGTATGAACAAAGTGATTTTCAAATCTGGTCTGAATGAGGTGACTTTCATGGTCGTTGTATGGGAGACTAAAGTTCAATCCAGTGAGTGATATAATATTGGTACGTATATGTACGTCGGTTGTGTACAGTCGTGTTCTTTACCATGTTTCATCATATACTTTGACCGAACCTTTTGGTACTTCTTAATACATACATCTCTTGGGAGTGATAGATACTCGGCCATACAAATGTTACATGCACACCAGCACATGTATGGCACATGTACAATACAAACACACACACATACACATACACACACACACACACACACACACACACACACACACACACACACACGTGCACACATCACAAGCACACACGCAAAGACACCACAATGTTCATGACCATGCACAAATAATCAGATGATACATGCATACCAACAGATCTTTAATCTATCAGAATCATAACTTCATTCAAGTTTCTGTGCTGATTAACAGATGGAGACAGAACAGAGAGGCCTTCAGACCATGTACATTCAGAAATGCCGAGAATACAAAATTTTCCCATGCCTGACACGAATGATATAGAATCTGCATCTAACCCATCTTCAGTTGCTAAGGTTGGTTTGGTTCTTCTGCTGCAACACCAGCAGCTCCTTTCTTATTTTAATTTATGCGAACTAAAGAAGGATGTAGGGATGGCACATTCCTAAAATGTTGAAGAGCAAGTTAGTTTAACCAGAGGACACCGTCACACCAGTACACCATTGCAACAATCACGATATCTTAGCATGACATCCCAATATCAGCAGTACAGCTCAGTTATGCTATGATGTGCTCATTGCAATGGTGTACCGGTGTTACAGTGTGCTTTGTCTGGTTAACTCAACTTGTCCTTTAGCTTTTTAGGAATGTGTCATCCCTGTATCTTTTTTCCGTTTTTGAATGTTTTTAAATGCTTTGTAGTATGAATAATGTTATACAGAATCTATATCATAGTAAATAGGTTGCATTTTGTAAATTAAATTGAAACCATGTTCGTTTCTCTTCAATATTGTAGCATCCTTGTCAAAAGAGCCTTAAAGGAGCACATCTTGGTGAGTAGTTTCCAATGGTCACGATATTCTTTGGAGCATCCATTACAGGGTGTTCTTTCTGGGACTAGGGAATGTTTGCCCATGATTCCTCTACTTTCCATTCCACCTCGCTATAACACTTACTGTTCCAAGTATACTCAACTTTGTCTACCCTTACTTTCCACAATCACCTGCACTATTGACCCCATTGTCATTTTTTTCTAGGTGGAGCAATGAATTGTTTATAGAGTGTGTGCATGATTCAGTAGCTGAACATAAACATAGCATTATCCAACTACGTATGACGGAAAGGAGTTAAATATCGAACAGTATTACTTTAGAACAGGAAATACAGTCCACCTTGGTATGCACCTCAGAAGGACACACTAAACCTGTACTTTTTATCTAATTCAGAGGTACTTTCTATCAGTAATGGTTGACATAGTGTACATGAGCTAGGGACTGAGTGAGATGTACATACTCACTAACCACGTACTAACCAGGATACTTACTAAGGAAGTTGTACTGTACTTCCTACAGTACTGGTTGACATGTACGTACAATTGTACTAGTTACTACACGTTCTCCGTGCAGTAAACAAAGCAATACAGCACGGACGGCGAGTAGTAAGTGGCAAATCACAAAAAGCTGCCCAGAAAATGCGCAGTACGTTTGAATTCAGATACTGTTTCTTCCCCTTGCTTCGATAATTCCAGTAATTTTGTTACTCTTCCTATTGTTTCTACGACGTATGACGTCATCGGGGGATAAGTACATATACATGTAACAAAGGACTGAGTATAGGGAATTATGTATATATCAGGAGTATACTGTATGTGGTAGCAGAGCACACTAGTAAAACAAGTTGTATAATATTTACTTACTTATGATAGATAAAGCTCCTTCTGACCCTGAGTTGCTGAAGGTTTTAGACAAGGTTTCTTGCTGGTACAAACTGGCTGTGGCCCTTGGAGTTCCCATAAACAAGGCTAATGCATGCAAGTCATCAGACACTGGTGGACTAGATGCTTTATGTTACTGGAGGGATGGTCGTTCGGGTGAAGAGTATCCTTCTACTTGGAAATTTTTGTTAGACAAAATTGCAGAAAGACAAGGGAGTACTATTGCTGAAGAAGTCAATAAATATATTTTCCCAAATCTGTCTCCTGTACCAAAGGTGATGGAATTGTGCAATTCTAATGGTTTCCATCCTTCTCCTTGTGAGTTTTCATTGTGCGTTGGTGGTTGTGTTTGATTGTCAAGGTGTGTGTGCATGTGTGTGTGTGTGTGTTCATGTGCATGTATGTGCATGTGTATGTGCGTACATGGATGCATGTGTGGATACATGTATGTAGTAATCATGCATGTAGATTAAATACATGCATATTAAATTTTGTTTGTACTTGTGTATATAATACCGTAGTATTACATTCCAACAAATACATTCAATTCAATGCATACAATTCACATGTGTACATATATGCATGTTCATGTGATTTATTTTCTATCAACCGCTGATGATCACTGAAGCATGAACAGATCCCCAAATATGGAACTAGCCGTAGGCAATAACGAGCATGAGTATAATTTATTTTAAACTTTGTATTTTGGACAAGAAAAGCTGTATTTCGTGTGAAAATTGCTATTGTGTGTGGTTTGGTAACAAGGTATATGGCTGGTTACACTGTAGATTAATGGTTCAAATAATATTATATATCCTTTATTCAATGGTACTATTATTATAAGCTTTAAAATTTATTTTTTTTAAATTTTATTTATAATTTATTATGCTGCAGCTGATCACACACACACACACACACACACACACACACACACACACACACACACACACACACACACACACACACACACACACACACATGTACACACACACACACACACACACACACACACACACACACACACACACACACACACACACACACACACACACACGTAAGCATGGCTCATACAGGCCAGCTGGATCGTGTCCCCACAATGATGATCGTTCATGATCATCGGCCTGTACATAGCATAGCAGATGTATACCGGTACCGATAGCTCATAAATACGCACACAATTGCAAGGTGCCAGCTAGCCCTATGGGTAGTCTGGCGTAGCCGACCCTTAATCAGCCATTTTATTTTGTTGGGGCCGATCAAGGATTAGTCTGGCCTGCTACGACCGTCTTTCTTTTTAAACGCCTCCGCGGCCCTTCCTCTCCTCGCCCAGGGCGCTTGGTGGGCCGGTCGTAGCAGGCCAGACTAATCAAGGATCGGCTACGCCAGACTAGCCCAGGGGCGTGTTCTTGCACACATAGCGCTAGAATACTATATGGGCGCCAGGAGGCGGATAGAGACGGACGATATCATCTGGTGATTGAGGACGATAGACCGATTTAGTTTACTGTCTGTGGCTACTGAGAACTCGATAGGATTGGATACATTCCCAATTTTCGGGATTGTTATAAATACGTACGTATACTATGCTTAAAGTTTCCACGAAAAGCTGTTTCGTTGTTCGCAAAAGTAGTTGGTTTTATCACCGTTATTCAGCGTTGTTCTGTATCATCTAAGATGTCTGGTTAGTGTACTATGTAGTGAATCTTACGACTGTTTCTGATGATATATAATGTGTGTGTGTGTGTGTGTGTGTGTGTGTGTGTGTGTGTGTGTGTGTGTGTGTGTGTGTGTGTGTGTGTGTGTGTGTGTGTGTGTGTGTGTGTGTGTTTGTGTGTGTATGTAAGAGATGTTTGGTGTGTGTATGTAAGAGATGTGTGTGTGTGTGTGTGTGTGTGTGTGTGTGTGTGTGTGTGTGTGTGTGTGTGTGTGTGTGTGTGTTTGTGTGTGTATGTAAGAGATGTTTGGTGTGTGTATGTAAGAGATGTGTGTGTGTGTGTGTGTGTGTGTGTGTGTGTGTGTGTGTGTGTGTGTGTGTGTGTGTGTGTGTTTGTGTGTGTATGTAAGAGATGTTTGGTGTGTGTATGTAAGAGATGTGTGTGTGTGTGTGTGTGTGTGTGTGTGTGTTTGTGTGTGTATGTAAGAGATGTTTGGTGTGTGTATGTAAGAGATGTGTGTGTGTGTGTGTGTGTGTGTGTGTGTGTGTGTGTGTGTGTGTGTGTGTGTGTGTGTTTGTGTGTGTATGTAAGAGATGTTTGGTGTGTGTATGTAAGAGATGTGTGTGTGTGTGTGTGTGTGTGTGTGTGTGTGTGTGTGTTTGTGTGTGTATGTAAGAGATGTTTGGTGTGTGTATGTAAGAGATGTGTGTGTGTGTGTGTGTGTGTGTGTGTGTGTGTGTGTGTGTGTGTGTGTGTGTGTGTGTGTGTATGTAAGAGATGTTTGGTGTGTGTATGTAAGAGATGTGTGTGTGTGTGTGTGTGTGTGTGTGTGTGTGTGTGTGTGTGTGTGTGTGTGTTTGTGTGTGTATGTAAGAGATGTTTGGTGTGTGTATGTAAGAGATGTGTGTGTGTGTGTGTGTGTGTGTGTGTGTGTGTTTGTGTGTGTATGTAAGAGATGTTTGGTGTGTGTATGTAAGAGATGTGTGTGTGTGTGTGTGTGTGTGTGTGTGTGTGTTTGTGTGTGTATGTAAGAGATGTTTGGTGTGTGTATGTAAGAGATGTGTGTGTGTGTGTGTGTGTGTGTGTGTGTGTGTGTGTGTGTGTGTGTGTGTGTGTGTGTGTGTGTTATTATGGTACCAGGGTTCACTATCCAGTCCAGACAGTACACTGATACTTGGGTGTTTTTGTCTGTATTATGGTACACTATCCAGTCCGGACAGAGTGTTATTATGTGTTAGCCATGCACGTTCTGATCAATGTACGTTTATGGGGTAACTTTATTGTGATTGATTGGGGTCTGATATGAATCAATTTAATTATTTCATTATTATTATTATTATTATTATTATTATTATTATTATTATTATTATTATTATTATTATTACAAGTACTATTTCTAACCTGCTTGTATATTATAAGTGTTTATGTCATGTACCTCTTCACTTCTATAAAGAATTATCTCATTTTTATTATGTGCATGTACTTTATGTGTATTCATTAATGATATCACATGACATATTACACTCGGTGTGGTCTGAAGATTGTTTGTGGTCATGTATCCATGGTAACATTGTGACGTAATAAATATGTGCAAGTGTGTTACTGTGTGTTTGTGTGCACGTGTGCGCATGTGTATGCATGTTTTCCCCAGGAACCATTCATTGAAAACTTCACATGACCCATGGTTTGTAGGAGGCCCACCATTATCTTGCTCCAAAGTCAACCCACAAAGTGATGATCCAGTGCCAAGTGTCAGCAGTGGAGTTCCTGTGGAGAGCAAGACTCTTGATGACAAAGGTTTGTATGTACAGTGAATTCTTGTTAATCCGCCACCACTTTATCCGCCAAACCTTTTAATCCGCCACAATTTTTTAGTATCAATATAATGTACAAGTATCAATGAATATCCAGTTAATCTGCCAAACTCGTTAATCCACCATATTCTTGGAAAACAAATTGCAGCGGATTAACAAGTATTTACTGTATATACTTGAGGATGTAATATACATACCTGCTGTGAAGTTCAATGGTACGTATTCAATATATTTTTATATCAATTGTAGATTATGTTCTGAGATGTTCCATTGACAGACTGGGAGTGGATGAAATACAAAGAAGGCTCTTAGCCAATGACGGTAAAGGTAAGTACACATATAAGTAGGTACGTACCTGTGTGTGTGTGTGTGTGTGTGTGTGTGTGTGTGTGTATTGGGAGGGTATATTTGCTGTGTGTGTGTGTGTGTGTGTGTGTGTGTGTGTGTGTGTGTGTGTGTGTGTGTGTGTGTGTGTGTGTGTGTGTGTGTATTGGGTGGGTATATTTGCTGTGTGTGTGTGTGTGTGTGTGTGTGTGTGTGTGTGTGTGTGTGTGTGTGTGTGTGTGTGTTGTGTGTGTGTGTGTGTGTGTGTGTGTGTGTGTGTGTGTGTGTGTGTGTGTTGTGTGTGTGTGTGTGTGTGTGTGTGTGTGTGTGTGTGTGTGTGTGTGTGTGTGTGTGTGTGTGGTATGTTACCATGGTAACCATTTCACCCACTCTTTAGAATCCTGGATGAGAACTACTTTTGCTGTCGGAATATCTGTGGGTGACAATAACAGTTCCTGTTTGGTCAACACCATCACTGAAGCTTATATATACACCAGTGTTAGATGGTGTACTTAACCCACAGTAGAGACAACAGCTCTCATTATCAGAATTTAACGATAATTTGCATTTGGAGTCATAACAATATCCTGTGTTGGCTGGTTAGTTTTGACACTCATGAACATGCACACATGCACACATGCACACATGCACACACCCATACAGTTACTGTATGCTCAGTAACATATCTTTCCCTCCACCTAGGTGCAGAGTAACACATTAGAGATGAGGTATCTCTCAATTGCCATAGAGTGGCAAAGGACTGCTTCATAGAAGTAGTTGGTCAATGGCTGTCACATGAAGATGGTACAGTCTGGTCTTGTGAAGTGAACAAGATGTTCATGTCTCTCTCACTACTGACAACAGGCAACAGTCTTCACCTGCACAGACTGGAGCTGATGAAGGTTTGTATTTATGTACATACAATGTCATTATAGTCAAACTCACCAGTGTAAAGTGTCAAAGTGTATATTGTCCTCTAAATTCAAAATTTCCAGTCCACCCTATCTGTGTGGTACCATTGTTACTCCATCCCATGTTGTCCTCAATAGAGAGGTACCATTATGCAAAACATCATATCCTAGTCTCAAAGTGTCCTTAATGGACAGGTTCTGCCATATGCATACACAATCAAACACACACACAGGTACAATCTCGTACATAATTACAATCTCAATTCTGTTCTCAGCATGTTTTCCAGTGGACATGTAGACCGAATATTATTTTGGTGTGTTGGAATGGTCAACATGTCACAGAGCCTGTCATATGGTGGTGAACTGTACTCACCTCATCACGTCCATGTACAATAGTATTCAATAGTATCATTCAGAGATGATTTTCATATATCGAACTAGTTGCTGTATTTACCAACAAGTGCATGTATGTAGCATTGTTTATTCCTATTATATTATAATTATTATAACTTTAATTTATTATAATAATGTGTGTGTATTTTCTTATTGTGCATTAATAGTGATATATGTATTCGTATTATTAATATCATAATATGTATTGCTCTACCACATAATAATACATTTATGATCATCTATTCAAATGTTTGCAAATTGATTTGATTCCGGGCATACATTAGGTGGGTAATTATAATGAAAGAGAGTTAATAAGATTATACATATATAATAATAATAATTATTATTATTATTATTATGTTAATGAATAAACAATGATATAATAATAATGATATAATAACAATGATAACAATAATAATGATGGCAATAATATAGTAATAATAATAATAATGATAATAATGATACAATAATAATAATTACAATAATTATACATAAGACAGCGAATATATAAGATGCATGCAAACTAGAGACTAATCAAGGGGACAGAAATCACTGTCTGTTACGGGGAGGGTTATTATTATTAAATATTATTATAGTTTAAAATAGTAGTCTGTATAATATTATCTGCACAGTGCTTGATTATTCCAAGAAGTGAATTTCACAAAATTAATTAATCACTGAAATGGATAAAATAAATAGATATGCAATTATAATGATTATAAATTAAAGTAATGATATTAATAATAATATACTTGAGATCATGCAATGACAATGAAGACATATAACACAACATACACCTAATAATATGATATATTATGTATTATAATAGCAATAGCTGTAATTAATAAAAGGCCAATGATAATGATAATATATATTACGTATTTTAACATGATATTTCAAATAGCATCAAATTTATACTTTACTTAATATTTTGTGTAAAGATGAAATTAGGTATAATATATTATTCATTCATTCTCAAATTCCCCCCATAATATACATATTTGAAATTGCCAAGCATCTCTGAAAGTGCCTCATATAACAGGCCAGGTGTGGAGGTGAGGAGTGCTTCATAATCTAGATCTGGACATCAGCTAGGTCTGGAACAAATATCAGCTTGACATGTCCCCTCTGCCATGAGCTACCAAAGAAGGTAATTAGCATCTTATCCCTATTCTCTCCCATACATTGATAATATTAACCACCTCAGAATAAATGTAGATTTACATGCCACATATAGGGAGATTGGAAGTGTTTAGATCAATTTACCAGCTATGTGTAGAAAAAATATCAGCTTACCACACCCCCTCTGCCATGAGTTATGCAATAAGAAAATTAGCATTTTTATTCCTATTCTCTCCCATACATTGAATATATTAACCACATCATAACAAACCTAGGTTTACAGGCCACAGATATGAATTCGAAGATGGGAAGTGTTTCATAGTTTAAATCAATTTACCAGCTGTGTGTAGAAAAAATATCAGCTTACCACGCCCCCTCTGACAGGAGTTACACAATAAGACAATTTCCATTTTTATTCCTATTCTCTCCCATACATTGAATATAATATTAACCACCTTAGAATAAACCTAGGTTTACAGGCCACATATATGGAGATGGGAAGTGTTTCATAGTTTAGATCAATTTACCAGCTGTGTGTAAAAAAATATCAGCTTGACGCACCCCCTCTGTCATGAGTTACAGAATAAGACAATTTCCATTTTTATACATTGAATATATTAACCACCTCAAAATAAACCTAGGTTACAGGCCACATATATGGAGATGGGAAGTGTTTCATAGTTTAGATCAATTTACCAGTTGTGTGTAGAAAAAATATCAGCTTACCACACCCCCTCTGTCATGAGTTACACAATAAGTATTTTCAATTTTTATTCCTATTCTCTCCCATACATTGAATATATTAACCACCTCAGAATAAACCTAGGTTTACAGGCCACATATATGGAGATGGGAAGTGTTTCAAAGTTTAGATCAATTTACCAGTTGTGTGTAGAAAAATATCAGCGTGCTACGCCCCCGCTACCATGAGTTATGCAACAAAACAATTTGCATTTTTATTCCTATTCTCTCCCATACATTGAATATATTAGCCACCTCAGAATAAACCTAGATTTACAGGCCACATATATGGAGATGGGAATATTTCATAGTTGAGATCAATTTACCAGCTGAGTGTAGACCAATTATCAGCTTGACACGCCCCCTCTACCATGAGTTACACAATAAGATACTTAGCTTAATTATTTATTCCTATATATTCTCTCCCATACATTGATAATAGTAACCACCTCAGAATAAACCCAGGGTCATATATAGGCAATTGCAAGAGAATAGTTAAGAATTATTATTGCCTGCACCCCCTGCCATGTGCTGACAGGAGGTGCAGGGAATAATAATTCATAAAATTATCACCACTGCCAGGATTTGAACCAGGGACTCATCATTTGGCATATAACCTTCATCCTCCTTATCAGCTAACTGCACCCCCTCCAATCATGTGTATGTACATGCGTCTCAGCAAATATAGGGTATTTGCACTCTTTATTATTCTCTGTATGTTTATTATAATGCTATTTATGTATAAATTAAAAATGAAATATAATAATAATATTATATCATATTATATGTACTGTATATGTTAGTAGCACATACAAGCATAATTAATTGCTCGTAACAGTCCTTAATATTAAAATACAGTATTATTACAAATTGTATCACATATAGCAATTTATCTGAATTATATAATTGTATTGATAATAAAAACAAATCAGTCAATATTATGATAACAGGTAGGAAAAGAGTTTGAGAAATTATTCTGCTTGTCCCCAACAAGGATGTGGTCTTCAAGTTTGTGAACGTGTTCACTAACTATAAAACAGCAAATCATGCAAAATATAATGAGATGCAATAACACACACCCCTCTGAACATGTAGATATAATATATACATACACAGCTACACTGCATGGTAGGTACACACACATGTACAGGTACACTGGTAGGTATACACACACATGTACAGGTACACTGGTAGGTATACACACATGTACAGGTACACTGGTAGGTATACACACATGTACAGGTACACTGGTAGGTATACACACATGTACAGGTACACTGGTAGGTATATACACATGTACAGGTACACTGGTAGGTATACACACATTGAAAAGGGTTTCATTTAGAGGGAGGGCCATTCACCCCCTTGCCACATTGAGGTTTATTCAACAGTTCATTTCAATGGACTTAATAAACGGAACACACACATGCTCCCAACATGAATTGGAAATAGTGTATTTTACCCTCCTCCTTCCTCAATGCCCTGCTAACATGTACTGTAGATCTGTATCACATCTTTCACACTAAAATGTACTAGAATATCATGTTGAAACCCTACACAGGTTATTCCACAGAGAATATATGATGTACAACACACACACACACACACACACACACACACACACACACACACACACACACACACACACACATACACACACCACACACACACACACTTTTAGTAGTTATTTTGACAGTATAATGCAAATTCTTTGACTCACACATACTGGATCCAAATAGACGTATAGGAATAATTTAGCCTTAAATGTAGCACAGTGGTCATATCTAACTGCTCATATTGTGTTTTAGTTCTCAACAATTTGATGGATCCACTAAAAGTAACCTCGCGAATGGAGTTCCAAGATGGGAATAGATTTTGAACATGCATCAAATTTGATGACATATTACTGAAATTCATCAACACTTGAACATTCAGTTGAAAGTAATATTTGCTCCTACAGTGTTATACGCTAACAATTTCATGTCCCTGTTACCAACATTCTTATTGTAATTGTAGGGATGACACTAGGCAGTTGGATGGAAGCCACATAGATTACACACAACAGGTGCTGTCTGACTCATGTAATGTGTATGAAATCAAATCAATTTATTCACCGAAGCCTACAAATATCTTACACTAAAAACATGGTAACATTGCATTATGGAATGGATGCCTTTAAACATTGATAATGATGAGATACGAATAAGTGTCTATTACTCCATTGGTCAAAATAATTATGGTGATACATTGGACACAAATTAGAATCAATAGGAAAAATTGAGTGTCTCTAATCACCCCATTTTACCCTTAGGTTATCTGATATTATTTTAAAATATGGTACATATTTACATATTGCAAATTGTAGATCTTATCCAACTATATCAAACAATACAAGCGAACCAGGAAGATGCTTGATGATCAGTCAAGACGAATTCTCCGCTTCGCCTTAACCTTGATTGGTTCAATGGAATTGTAGCTCACGCTCTTACAAGTGTAGCTTGCCGGAGTATTTTTATATATTAAAATACTCCGGCAAGCTATAAAAACACTCCGGGTTCCCAAACCGACCGACTGCAACATGTAATAAATTCTCTTGTACTCCAACAACTATGAGAGTAGCTAAAGGTGCTCTTGAATTGGAATAAGGAAACTATGACGACATATGATGTATGTTCGGAGTCATTCTCACGTGATAACGCTTTCTTCCCTCAAGATTCTGTAGTTTAGCTTCTTGACTCGGAGACGAATCAATACGAATTAACGTATTCTAATCGAGGTTGGTCAAGTTACCTAAAAGTTATCAGTTAATTTTCACTGAATTGCTATACGTTTTCTTCTAAAGGACCCCGGTGAACTCCACCCTATCCGAAGTTACAGCGATTTGTTCTGATCCCTACCCTGACTAGCTATACCACTCATCGTTTGGAGTACTTCTTCAAGGTAATTTACATATTCTGCTATTCATGAATGATCCTGCTGTGTAGTGCATGTATTATAGCCAACATGGGTTATGGTGACGCTTTTATCGTCATCTACAATATTATTAAGTAAATAGCCAAAGGGATCATTATGAAAAGATTTGCTATAATAATAGATACTCTTTTTTTCACAAAAATAGGCTAGAAACGAGTAAGTCCCCCGTTTTGTGTCCAACACCCCGCACGACTCCTGGATCATATTAAGTTGAGGTTAGCACTATAATATAAAATTTACTGTTGCTGTTACACATGGTAATGCATATTATATTCATATCATACTGAACATTGCAATGAAAACAGTATAGAAACAGCTGAAAAATTGCTAACACTTGAAAAACACTGCCCAGTTGATTGAGCTGCCTGTAACTACAGAGACTGGATGTGTGGGGCTCTACTATATACATGTATTAACAGAGTGTGAGCAAATTTGACATGATATATATAATGGAGATAACGGAATTCAAAATAAATAGTAAATAAGGATGGAAGTGATACCATGATGTCACTAACTACAACACCCATGCATGTGAGATTGGAGGGTGTCGACTAGAATTTTGTGGTTAAGGTGTTGTGTAAACAGTTAAGTCACAGGTAGTGTGAGTGAGTCACATGCAATCCGCATGAGGATCAGTGACATTTCTAACATACGAATTCAAATGTACGCAGCAGCAACCGTACGTTTATTCTTCCCTTTATAGATCATCTATTATTAGAATGTTTCTTTTAATAAAATTTGCCTATTTTTGTACATATTCTATGCAGAGAGACACCAGTCACATGAATGAATTCTAGGCGTCAGTATTACATATTCATGCTTACATAATCTGAGCCTTGTGACAGTAACGTGATCTGGAGGACTGTTCTAGGGTTTGAGCATAGCTACACTTCTTGGAAAAAGGCAGAACTTTTAACTACAGCCCAGAGCTACATTTGTATGCGTCGACATTGGGTAGAAGAAGGGTAAAAATAACTTTTTATCCAAGAGCTTGTTGATATTCACTCCCGTTGTCAATGTGACACATTATGTTTTCACCTCTTGCCACAAACCAACAAAACTGTCATATCTCAGGAATGGGGGAAGAAATCTCGTACAATGAAAAGTTATAGGTATCATTATTGGGAATGTTTCAAAATGGAAAGTTAAACTTGTACCTTCCATTAAAAATTCCGATTTTTTATAGAAGACTTTTTCATAGGTACGACGGCATGCAGAATATTTCCATGAAATGAGCAAATTATGAAATTTCTAAGAAATCAAATACTTCTATTATAAGTATTTAAATCAAAAATTATAATATAATAGAAGTATTTAAATCATTCTTTCTTGCATTGGACTGGTCCTAGAGAAGGGTAATTTTGGCAGACATTTTGTTTACACAACTGAACTCACATGTTATACCTGTGAAATCACTGGTGACAGTGTTTGCACCCAAGCCTGCCTTGAAAAGGGACAGCATTCCCTGTTATTTATTTCCTGTCTATTATAAATATATGCATGCATAGAATATGCATCATAATATTATCCCAACATTATTTAATATTTCAAAAATTATGATTAGTCAGAGATCCACTTATTTTATTAATTCTTATTTTTTGTAAATTAGACTGATTTATTTTTCTTCATGTTACTAAATTATTGTTGTTTAATAAGTAGCTAGTAAATAAAAGGTGAATAATTATTATTATAATAATAATATTCTATATAATAATATAATAAATATTATTATTATAAATCATGAGATAATTCTTGAAATAATAATGATAATTATTCTTATTTTATTATTAGATTTCTTAATGTGTAATTATATTAGTGATATAGGCTAGAATAATATGCTGATATCAATAATAATGCCATCCATAGAGGATTCTACTGTAGTCTGATAAATATTAAATAATATATAAAATTAATATCAAATATCCAAAAGTCATTTTAATGATGATTGCATGTATTTATTATGATTGGATCATAATTGAAATGTATATGTGTATATTGCAATGTATGTAATTAACTAATTTAATATGAATGTGGATATATTTGGTGTCACATATTATATTTGATTCAATATGATCTTTAACCTTCATAAGAGAGGAAAATGAACATGTCCTTATATATAGTGATTCACATGATTCAGTCCCTAATAAATGTAAAAATGAATTAGTTTTACATTTAGGGACTGATCAAATTATCAGTTTCCAGTCTTTTACACTTAATTATGAATTTCACACTATTATTGGTCCCATTTCAAGTAGAATTCCAATCAGAATACGTTTATTATAATAATAGTATGTGTAGTACCACAATTTGGGAAATTAATGCGACTGTCTTATTAATGCTATAATGCTAGTAAACTGGCTTCTACATTATTAAGAAAATATTATTAATGAATTGCTGATGATTTGGTGCTAGCCTGTGTGTGTGTCCGCATTATTTAAGCTAGCATTAAAATTTCAATGGTTGAATTTGTGCAGTGCACATTATTTTACAGTGCATTAATATCCCAAAATACAGTATATCAATTTAATGGGATTAAAATGATGAATATTTATAGTAATATACTATTATTTGAAAATGTTTTTTTCATCATAGGGTTAAATTCGCAGATGAGAGTTCTGTTATAATTCTCAACAATGCAGTCTGTCAAGTCTGATCTCCAGTCTATATTTCATCAATATGATGACATACAGGAATTGTTCTTTCAAGGAGATGTCAGCTCTTTTGATATAAATGCACGTGACTCCCATGGAAAGACTCTTCTTCACCATGCTTGTGAGTATGGATTGACTGAGGGAGTGTCAATTCTACTAGCCAATGATGCCCAGGCAGACATATGTGATGAGAAGGGTTATACACCTCTTCACTATGCATGCCAGAACAATCACATTCATTATGATATCTGTAAAATTTTGATAGAGTGGGACCCATCATCAACACTTCCATTATCTCAAGGTGGTAGTGGATCCGGATCTACAGTTACTGCTAAAGACAATCACTACAATAGAACAATCCTTCATTACGCTTGCATACATGGTGATATTGTTGTAGCAGATAATCTCCTAAAAGCTGGTGCTGATCCTTGTGTTCAAGACATCTATGGCAACAGCCCTATGCACTATGCTTGTATGTATGGTCGCCTAAAGTGCTTAAAGCGATTTATCGCAAATAATCGAAATGTAATGGAATTTCTTCAAGTCTCCAACAATACTGGTTGTACACCTTTCTCTGTGAAAACAAGCAGTGGTGGAACAATCTTGCATGTCGCCTGTGACGAAGGAGACATTAATGTAGTAAAGAAGCTTCTGGAGGCTGGTGCTGATCCCAATGTAACAGATGAGTTTGGTTTCACACCACTTATGAGGGCAGTAGTGAGCACTAGCGAGTCTGGTATTACCACTGATGTGGTTTCTTCCATTATTACTGCTCTTTGTAATAGCCAATGCAGTATAAATGCGGCATTTGTACCCTCAAAACCATCTGATTCAAATGTATATTATTGTGAGGGTTCTACTGCTCTGCACATGGCTATTGATGAATGGACAGTTAATCATTTGTGTGTACAGGCATTAGTTGATAATGGTGCAGCACTGGATGCAAGAGATGTACGTGGTTGTACTCCTCTCCACATTGCTAGTATGCTGGGACGCTTCGAATTGTTCATATTACTAGGTCCATCTCCAGAGTCTTACCAAATTAAAGATAATGATGGCTGTACACCTCTGTACTACGCCTGTGAGAACTCTCACCTTGAATGTTTCAGAGAGATAATGGTTCAGATTCCAGATGACATCTGTGATTTAATGAAAGTTGCCAATAAATATGGTGACACACCTTTGTCTGTACTAGGAGATAATGATCGAACAATCCTACATGTTGCCTGTGAGAAAGGAGATCTTTCTATAGTTAAGAAGGTTCTTGAAGCAGGTGCTGATCCTATCATAACAGATAGGCTTGGCTGTACACCTCTACACTATGCCTGTGAGAACTCTCACCTTGAATGTGTCAGAGAGTTCGTGGTCCAGATTCCAGATGTTATTTGTGATTTAATGAAGGCTGCCAATAAATATGGTGCCACACCTTTGTCTGTACGAGGGGATAATGACCGAACAATCCTGCATGTTGCCTGTGAGAAAGGAGATCTTTCTATAGTTGAGAAGGTTCTTGAAGCCGGTGCTGATCCTATCATAACAGATAGGCTTGGCTGTACACCTCTACACTATGCCTGTAAGAACTCTCACCTTGAATGTGTCAGTGAGCTCATGGCCCAGATTCCAGATGTTATTTGTGATTTAATGAAAGTTGCCAATAAATATGGTGCCACACCTTTGTCTGTACGAGGGGATAATGATCGAACAATCCTACATGTTGCCTGTGAGAAAGGAGATCTTCCTACAGTTAAGAAGGTTCTTGAAGCAGGTGCTGATCCTAATGTAACAGATAAGCTTGGCTGTACACCTTTGTACTATGCCTGTAAGAACTCTCACCTTGAATGTGTCAGTGAGTTCATGGCCCAGATTCCAGATGCTATTTGTGATTTATTGAAGATTTCCAATAAATATGGTGCCACACCTTTGTCTGTACGAGGGGATAATGATCGAACAATCCTACATGTTGCCTGTGAGAAAGGTGATCTTTCTATAGTTAAGAAGGTTCTTGAAGCCGGTGCTGATCCTAATGTAACAGATAGGCTTGGCTGTACACCTCTGTACTATGCCTGTAAGAACTCTCACCTTGAATGTATCAGAGAATTTATGATCCAGATTCCAGATGTTATTTGTGATTTAATGAAGATTTCCAATAAATATGGTGCCACACCTTTGTCTGTACGAGGGGATAATGATCAAACAATCCTACATGTTGCCTGTGAGAAAGGTGATCTTTCTATAGTTAAGAAGGTTCTTGAAGCAGGTGCTGATCCTAACTCACTGGATGGAAGCACTTTCACACCACTCATGCTTGCTGTGCAGCATGTTGATGATGTAGAGGCTGCAGATATTGTTGCTATTCTCTGTGAATTTAAATGCAACATCAATATTCAAACATCACCATTGTCAAGGTCTTTAACTGCTCTTCATATCGCTTGTGAGTTAGGCAAGGAAAAGTGTGTAGAAATTCTGGTAGCCAGAGGAGCCAACTTACTTGTAAGAACTAAGTACGGGTTTACACCACTTCACCTCGCTTGTAAGGGTGGATATCACAGTTTTACAAGTGTTCTGATCACTGAAGAAACTTTAAAAGCTTGTGATTACATTAGAGGTTGGACACCCCTTCACTATGCTTGCCAGTATCATCACATCAAATGTGTGAAACAAATTGTAGTTGGATTCTCACAACTCCTCCAAATCCACAAAACATATCCTAGGAATATCCTTCCTTTTCATAGCCTGAGAGATCAAGATGGTAGAAACATTCTCCATTATGCATGCTTGAGAAATGACGTACAGTTTGTAGAGAACCTTCTCAACCTTGGTGCAGATCCAAATGTACAGGATAACGATAGTGCTACACCTTTAATGTCTGCTCTACTGTATCATGGAAGTGATACAAACATGGATTTATTGTCACTTTTGTTGTCTCTGGACTGGAAACCAGACACCAAAGACAACGGTGGACGTACAGCACTCCATTATTCGGCCAAGTGTGATGATATTCAGATACCATTGATGCTCATCTCAGCTGGATGTGATGTAACAGCAGTTGATAATTATGGACGGACATTCTCTGATCTGATATCAAAAGAGTCACTTCAACTCATAAACAAGCAACTTTTGAGGATTGATCGTCGACAGATCATTTGTGTTGTAGGATATCCAAAATGTGGGAAGACTACTATTATTGCAGCTTTTCAACAGGCTCAACAAATCCGTGGTACATTTCAAAGATTCACTGCACGTTTTCAGAACACAAGAGTGACTATTGCCAACAGTCGAACATCTGGGATAGACACTAAGGTGATCACTACCAAAAGGCTGGGAAGCTTAATCTTTTTTGACTTTGCTGGCCAACCTGAGTACTATGCTTCTCACTTAGCATTCCTTGAAAGTGCATTATCTGCCAAAGGATCTACAATCACCTTCATAATGATGGTTGACCTGAGATGTTCTGAAGAAGACAGAATAGCACAGTGCAAGGAATGGCTGTTCCCAATAAAGAGCATTTTAAAAGACCACAATATGCTGAACGTGATACTGATAGGCAGCCACCTTGATCAGGTAGGATCAGTATCCACATCAACCTCATCATTACGGGATACTCTGAGGAACCTCAAGAGAACATTGGGTACACCTCAGATGCAGTTTATTGATTGCTGGGGAATGGATTGTCGTCAGTTGTCATCAAAGGGGATGACAAAGCTACAAAATTACTTACTGTCAACTCGTTCTGTCCATGGTACATCACCTGAAGCAAGTCAGGTCCCCCTCGGAGCCTGTCTACTGTTTGACAGACTAAAGAAGTCTGAGAATCCTCCACTTGCCATCACACCTTCCAAGATCATTGACAAGCTGAAGGATGGACGTCCTCCATTTCCTCTGACAGTGAAGTACATTGACAGCTGTTGTCAAGACCTTGCTGCATCAGGCCTAGTCCTGTACATTCCCAACAAAGAAGATGCTGGGGAGAGCTGGTTGATTCTTGAGATGGAAGAGATCCTCAGTCGTATTCACGGCAAACTGTTTGCACCTGATTCTGCAGAGTTTCCAATGCACCACAAGAATCTTGCTAACCAGTTTGGACTGATTCACGTGGAAGAACTTACATTAGCCTTTAAAGACAGTCCTCTTGATCCAGAAATGGTTCGAAAGCTTTTAATGGCCATGGAATTCTGTCATCCCGTAGACAGTTCACTTATGACAGAAGGAATATTGGATGTCTTCTCCACGTTTTCACATGATTTACAAGAAAAAGTGCTATTTTTCCCTTCCCTTGTGAAAGCCAATGAAGAATCTATCGTCTCTTCCACAGAATCTGATATCCCAGGAGATGATTGTCATCGGGTGTGTTGGGAGCTGAGCACAGTGAAGCCTCACTTCCTTCATCCTAGATTCCAACAGGCTGTGTTCATCAGACTGGCTTGTAACCAATGGCATGTACATAAACACAAGTCAGATCTATCAACAGTTGAGGAACACAGCTGTACTGTCAGCAAGAATGCCATGTCCTGGAGCACTATCCATGGTGTAGATGTCTGCATACAGATCATGCACAAGTCTACAATCAAGGTGCTGGCTAGGAGTAGAGCAGGAGTGAAGGTGTCCTCCTTGATGGAGATGTTATCAAGTGTAGTCAGTGATGTCCTCACAGTACGAGCTAACCACGCTCCAGGTGTGGATGCCTACTCTGTATTTTGTGTGATGGAGAAGGGCACTCCAGGAGAACACACTGTACCAGTCTCCTCAATCATTGATGTTGTTCAAGCCGGTGGAATGTATGTTAACTCCAGAGAACGTCCACCTAAGCTGGTTTCTTTGAAAGACCTCTTTCTTGACTGGGAAATATCAGTGACACTGCTGGAGAAGATGGTATTTATTTCCAAAATATATCATGATTGTCAGACAGGAGATGTTGGTGAAGACACCCACAGTGGGCCTGTGACAATTGACGAACATAATTATGAAAGTGAGCTTCACCTTACATTTATATTCCCATGACATCTTTTATTATTAATCTTATTTTAATATTAATAGACTAGGACTTTTCAGTTTTCTTTGTTCAATTGTGATTAAAATTGTTAATGTTAGCTTTTAATGTTACAAATTCCCATATCTCTATGCAGGTCTTAATCACATACTGTCAGATGTATATTCAGCTTTAACTACTGAAGACGTAGTGGCATCCAAATGGAAGCTCTTTGCTCATCACTTGAAAGTTGAAAGGGATTTTATTCAGCTTATTGAGGAAGCTTGTCCTGACTCTTCAAGACGGTTCTATGGGCAAGGAAGGTCAAAACAGTGTCTTCATCACTTACTTGAAGAATGGTTATATGAAAAGAATGGTACAGGTGACCTCCCTCGTACTTGGGGCACCATTGTAACTGCATTGGAGAGTTGTAGGATTTCCTCTTTAGCTGAGAGTCTAAGAAAACAGATTGGACGTGGTAAGTGCTATTACTGTATGATAGAATGTGTATATATGATTAGCCTCTGCTGTAGGACGGTGACAGCCTAAATTGCTTATTTGATACATGCATACATAAAATATGTAATTAGAATGGTTTATTTGTTGTACTATGTACATTTTAATTTTGATAATATAGGGTCCGGATTCTATTTTGGGACACCCTCTAATTTGGGACACCCGTTCTCACTCGTATCTTGCCCGTTTTCCTTCATTCTTGGCACATTTGTTAAGCAGGTGGATGTAAGGGGGCACACCATCTTAGACTTGGATGGTCCCTTTCGTTCGCAAGTTATCCCGGATTTTTCGGAGCAACTGCGGTTCTCTAATTTGGGACGGATTTCATCTATTGTAGGACGGTAGTTTATATTCTCTAAGATGTACAGATATTGTCCATCTTACCTAATGTTACAATAGCTCCACACACACTCTAACATGAGCAGAAGTTTCAGCGTAAACCGACTTACGACGGCCGAGTACGTTCGCGCTCAATAGGAAGTGTTGGGGTCCTCTAATTTGGACCACTAATGTATTGGGAAAATGGCGATAAAATCGAGAAGGGGTTGCTACAGACGATCAAATGTCAAAATTAACGAGTAAGTACAATGCTAAACCTAAGAACACGATCTAAACCTACTCAGATTGCAGATGACCTACTGTATACACAAGTGTATTATAATGCAAAGAAAACATTACCCAGTATGAACAAGCAGTAGGGTATGTGTAGGAATACACGGGGCTGGTGCCAAATCAAAGACATATAGGTGTAAATGGTGTTCTTAGGTTTAGTAGTATTCTTACTTGTCAATCTTGACGTTTGATCGTCTGTAGCAACCCCTTCTCGATTTTATCGCCATTTTCCCAATACATTAGTGGTCCAAATTAGAGGACCCAACAACTTCCTATTGAGCGCGAACGTACTCGGCCGTCGTACGTCGATTTACGCTGAAACTTCTGCTCATGTTAGAGTGTATGTGGAGCTATTGTAACATTAGGTAAGATGGACAATATCTGTACATCTTAGAGAATACAAACTACCGTCCTACAATAGATGAAATCCGTCCCAAATTAGAGAACCGCAATCGCTCCGAAAAATCCGGGATAACTTGCGAACGAAAGGGACCATCCAAGTCTAAGATGGTGTGCCCCCTTACATCCACCTGCTTAACAAATGTGCCAAGAATGAAGGAAAACGGGCAAGATACGAGTGAGAACGGATGTCCCAAATTAGAGGGTGTCCCAAAATAGAATCCGGACCCTACACACGTCCACCTGTCAGTGTCTAATCCATCCAAGGTAATGTGATCCCATAGGTGACCACATATTGGACAGTTTTCTGTACATAACATTCAGAGTGTGAACTTACAGGCTGACATTCACTATTGTGGTAGTTTGAGCAGTGCATTTACAATGAACCTTACATCCAGTATATCAGTCACCTCCTAAGGACCTGATACAATATGACCACTAGATCTTTCAGGTGCAGACATTGTTAACTGTTAAACCTACTTCACTACTATTGCACTACAGCTGACTTGAATACTCCACAAGACGTTGGTAGTTCAAAGCAGAAGTCACCAAGTGGTGATAAGGAGCAGAGGACTACTGAGTATGCACCTGGTCCAGGACCTGACAACCATGGCTCCAAAGATGAATTTACATGTAAGTTGTCTAGAGTACAGGAGTATTGAGTGTGGTTACTACAGTTCATATCCTCCATCTATTGTCTGATTCCTATAGCCCTTTTGATAATTAAGGATGATCTGATCCGACTGATTGGGTTGAAGACATGTGTCAAATGGAGTGAATTTTCCCTCTACTTGGGTATCGAGAAGCACATTAGAGATGAGGTATCTCTCAACTGCCATAGAGTGGCAAAGGACTGCTTCATAGAAGTAGTTGGTCGATGGCTGTCACATGAAGATGGTACAGGTGACAGCCCACGTACATGGGAGACTGTGTTTAGTGCCCTTCGTGATATGGGACAGTCTCATCTTGTGGAGGAGGTGAAAGCAGAGCTATTTGTGACTACTGCTACTGAAGGTAAAGGACGATTTTGAACTTTGTATTGTAATACTGCTTTTAATTTGCCTTCACCTCTCTCAATAGGGAGGTATCGGGGTGATTTAGAGTGTAGACAACAAGACGTCATTGATACTCATACTCACAACGAGGGACAGTCCTCAGATGTACAGACTGGAGCTAGTGAAGGTTTGTGATCATGTAACCAGGTCTTGTACATGTACAGATAGAGTTGTTTGTCCTCTTAAATCACATTGCATGTTCTATTAGGTAATTTTGTATGCATATATATTGTAGCCCAACTATGCACATTTCTTACTACATTGTTCATATCCACAGATACCTTACCAACCTTGCTGGATGATGTCCATGAGAGTAAAGGATGTATTAAATCTGTAGTGAGAACTCAAGGTGAAGCTCCCGAATCCAATGTACTGCAAGAAAATGAGGAGTCTGGTAGTGAACCTCAACTGAGCCAGAATTGTACGTGTAAGATGAACTGAAAAACTATAACTGACTCAAATACTGTTATTATTAGACTTTATTTCAATAACTGTTTCTCTTCCATTTTACTTACAGTGCTCAAAATGCAACCAACTGAAGCAGAGCTAGTTCGACTGGTTGGATCACAGATGTGTGCTAAGTGGAATACCTTTGCTGTCTACTTGGGTATCGAGAAGCACATTAGAAATGAAGTATCTTACAAATGTCTCAGAGAACCAAGGGACTGCTTCATAGAAGTAGTTGGTCAATGGCTTTCACATGAAGATGGTACAGGTGACAACCCACGTACATGGGAGACTGTGTTCAGTGCCCTCCGAGAGATAGGTTTCACTCTTCTTGTGAAGGAGGTGACACAAAAACTGTCCAAGAGACTGGGACAGTCTCATCTTGTGGAGGAGATGAAAGCAAGGCTATTTGCGACTACTGCTACTGAAGGTAAAGGAAGATTTTGTACTTTGTATTGCATTACTGCTTTAAATTTCCCTCTACTCCTCTCATTTAGAGAGAGATCAGGATGATTTACAGTGTACAGAACAAGATGTCATTGACACTCTCACTCCCAAAAAGGGACATTCCTCAGATGTACAGACTGGAGCTAGTGAAGGTTTGTGATCATGTGACCAGGTCTTGTACAGTACGGTCCATAAAAAAGGTAATGGTAATTTCGTTTGCCGGTTTTCAGATAATGGATAAGCACCAACCCTTCATCAGTGCACTGCTCACCGTAAAGCGTTAACCGTAAACCGTTAACCCATAACGTAAGCGCATTTCCGTGACATAACACGTGATTAGATCACAAAGTGCGAGTTTTATCGAGGCAAGATTGTTGTCCTTACAAACAGAAGAAGCTACACTCTCAACAAAGCAAGTTCCATTCTTTTGCTCCAAGAACCATTCTTTCCGAGTCGCTGAAATCACACTCCTATTAAGCTCTCCTGCTTTGCTGTGATGTATATACGTATTCGTACGTACGTATATGATTTTCAGTTAACGGTTATCCAAAAACTGCTAACGGTTTCCAGGTAACGCTTCTTCAAAAACGTTAACGGTTATCGGTTTAACTGGTAAATTTTATCCGTTACTGTTACCTTTTTTATGGACCGTACATGTACAGATTGTTCTTTGTCCTCCCATATCTTGCTTTTAGCTATAATTTTGCATGTATATTATGCCCCAATTCCTACCACATTGTTCATATCCACAGATAAACCACTGGTCTTACTGGAGGATGCCCATGAGTCTCAGAGTAGCACTAAAGTTGTTGTCAAAACACAAGAAATATCTCCGGAATCAAATGTAGCACAAAATGACAATTCTGGTAGACTAAGTCAACCTCAGTCAATTGGGCAAGATGTTCTCGGCTCTCTCACTCCTGACAAGGCACAGTCTTCACCTGTACAGACTGCAACCGATAAAGGTTTATACATGCATGCATTTTTTCAAGTTCTTAGCTAAAATTATTTCGAATTTCTTTCATGTCTTGCCATATCAGTGTTTCTGAGTATACACAATCATCAACACCATCCTGTGTGTGTGTGTGTGTGTGTGTGTGTGTGTGTGTGTGTGTGTGTGTGCGTGTGTGTGTGTGTGTGTGTGTGTGTGTGTGTGTGTGTGTGTGTGTGTGCGCGTGTGTGTGTGTATATGTGTGTGTGTGTGTGCCTGTGTGTATGTGTGCCTGTGTGTGCATGTAGTTGTATGTGGGTGCATCTGTGTATGTGACACTGTACGAATTCTGTGTGAATGCTGCAGAAATGTCATCCCTGTATCAAGTTTCAATTCTTGTTGGAGTCAGAAGCACCTGTGTTTGTGCCTATGTGTGTACATTTCTTGTACTTTGGCAGTCTACAGTGATCCCATCTTTTTCCCTTACTGTATTACATCTTCGTAGTTCACTCAATCACCAAAGATATATGTACCCAAATATAAACTACTGTAAATATGCAGTAATTAACAAACTATGTACAGTCATTGCATAGTTACTGTGCAAACATTGAATATGTTTGACATTGTACATACTGCACTCAGAAGTACATGTCTTACTATTCCTAGATCAATCGGAGAGTCTCTGCGTACATAAGGACATCAAAGTAAACTGCTTTGTTTTGGGAGACGTCCACACCCTCTCCATCACCCACCAGGGTGGTATTTTCCCTCTCCATCCTTTTGGACCATGTGGAGGTGAACAACAAGTGGAGTGTTGTGCTATGTTGGAGGCTCCACCTGGTGTTGTGGGCAGTGGTGTCACTGTGAGTGTCCACTATGCCATCATCCTGGACGGACCCTTTGAGTTCCCAGAGGAGTGGGAGAGAACAAGCGTGGTTCTCTACATCAACTGTCCTGAGAAGAGATTGTTAATTGAGCCACTCTGTATCAAACTGAGACATTGGGCAGTCTGCCAACCAGATGTACTGGCTGTTATGAAGGCAGATCACGATTTTACTGGTAGACAAAGAAGAGGGAAAATGTTTAAGCAGTTCAGTGCTTCTACTGTTTCTTTTCCCAATGCAGTCAATTTTTGTCTAAAAGAACATTTTTGTTTGATTTGTACGGCAATAAAACATCCTAAATCGATTGAATTTAACTCACAGTGCTCTTCTACACATCCTATCAATTGCTACTTGATGAAGGTTCCAGATGACAAAACAGCATTGGAATTCCGAATATTTCTAATGTATGGTGTACCATCATGGGTGGATGTAAGTTGTTGGTGCTGCTGGAGTGTATGTGTGATGCTTTAAATTGCTGCTATTCTGTCCTTTAGGCAGTGTCTAAATATTGTTTACATGATGTAAAAGGGAAGAAGAAACCCCGAGTTGAGCCCGTGGTCTTGTCCACAGACTCGCTATCTGTGATATTAGAAAGAAAAGAAGGAAATGGTTGGAAAGCAGAAATGACGAGAAAAGAGGTTTGTACTAATTGTACTCTTATAACCAATTGATATCCTCTTATACTAGATAATAATTATGTAGAAGCTGTGTAAAATTGCTTGTTTGTTGTTACAGTAGTTGTCAATATATGTATGTATCTCTTTCAGTTACTTAGAAGTAAATTGGACTTCAGTCAGTTATCTGATCTCGATCACAAGGATAGGGAAAAAGAGATGAATATTTTAGCGTATCCTCCTTATGTTGACTTCCTTATTGTACACAAGCAAACACCCACAGAAGAAACACATTTCAAGGATACGAACAAAGTGATTTTCAAATCTGGTCTGAATGAGGCCAATTTCATCTCTGTTGTATGGGAGGCTAAAGTACAATCCAGTGAGTGATATTTATTGGTATGTACATGTACGTCGGTTGTGTACAGTCATGTTCTTTACCATGTTTCATCATGGATACTTTAACCGAACCTTTTGGTACTTCGTATAATGCATCCATCCTTTGGGAGTGATAGATACTCGGCCATACAAATGTTACATGCATACCAGCTCATGTACACATCCCTGCATGCACATGCGTACAATACAAACATGCACACACACAAACACATGTGCATGTGCACATGCACACATCTTAAACACACACACACGCGAAGACACCATAATGCTCACGACCATGCACAAAATTAATAATCAGATGATACATGCATGCCAACAGAATCTATCAGAATTATAATATCATTCACGTTTCTATGCTGATTAACAGATGGAGACAGAACAGAGAGGTCTTCAGACCATGTACGTTCAGAAATGCCGAGAATACAAAATTTACCCATGCCTGACACCAATGGTGTAGAGTCTGCATCTAACCCATCTTCAGTTGCTAAGGTTGGTTTGGTTCTTCTGCTGTACACCAGCAGCTTCTTCTTTTAATTTATGTGAATTGAAGCAATGTAGGATGACACATTCCTAAAATGTTGAAGAGCAAGTTGGTTTAACCAGAGGACACCGTCACACCGGTACATCATTGCAACATCATAGCATGACTTTGCACTGCTATATACCGTATATTTTGTCCCGCGAAAATTTCCCGCTATACGGTACATCCTGCTGATATTGGGGTGGTTATGCTATGATGTTGTGCTCATTGCATGCTTGTGCTTCCTCCGGTTAACTCAACTTGTCCTTTAACTTTTTAGGAATGTGTCATTCCTATATCTTGTTTTCCATTTTTGAATGTTTTTAAATGCTCTGTAGTATTAATAATATTATTATAATACAATATTTATTTCATAGTACATAGATTGCACTTTTACATTATTAATTTAAATAATACGCATGCATATTTCTCTTCAATATTGTAGCATCCTTGTCAAAAGATCGTTAAGGGAGCTCGTCTTGGTGAGTAGTTCACAATTGTCACCATATTGAATTTCTTTGGAGCATCCATTACAGTGTGTTCTTTCTGGAAATAGGGAATGTTTGCCCATGATTCCTCTACTTTCCATTCCACCCCACTATAACACTGGTCCAAGCATACTCAACTTTGTCTACCCTTACTTTCCACAATCACCTGCACTATTGACCCCATTGTCATATTTTCTGGGTGGAGCACTGCATTGTTTGTAGAGTGTGTGTATGATTTAAAGTTCAGTAGCTGAACATAAACAGAGCATTATCCAACTATGTATGACGGAAAGGAGTTAAATATTGAACAGTATTACCTTAGAACAGGAAATACAGTCCACTTTGTATGCACCTCAAAATGACACACTAAACCTGTACTTTTTATCTGATTCAGAGGTACTTTCTATCAGTAATGGTTGACATAGTGTAGAGCTAGGGACTGAGTGAGATGTACATACTCACTAACCAGGTACTAATCAGGATACTTACTAAGGAAGTTGTACTGCACTTACTACAGTACTGGTTGACATGTTAGTACAATTGTACTAGTTACTACACATTCTCCGTGCAGTAAACAAAGCAATACGGCATGGACGGTGAGTAGTAAGTGGCTTATTAGGAAATAGCTGCCTAGAAAATGTACACCATGTTTGAATTCAAATACTGTTTCTTCCCCTTGCTTCGAGAATTCCAGTAATTTTGTTACTCTTCCTATTGTCTCTACGATATATGACGTCATCGGGGGATAAGTACATAATACATGTAACAAAGGACTGAGTATAGGGAATTATGTATAAATCGGGAGTATACTGTATGTGGTAGCCAAGGACATTACTAAAAAAGTTGTATAACTTACTTACTTTACTTACATATAGATAAAGCTCCTACTGATCCTGAGTTGCTGAAGGTTTTAGTCAAGATTCCTTGCTGGTACAATCTGGCAGTGGCCCTTGGAGTACCTGTAGAACAAGCTAAGGCATACATTGTCAAGACATCAGACACTGGTGGATTAGATGCCTTATGTTACTGGAGGAATGGTCGTTCGGGTGAAGAGTATCCTTCTACTTGGAAATTCTTGTTGGACAAAATCAAAGAAACACATGGGAGTAATGTTGCTGAGAAAGTCAAAAATATCTTTTCCCAAGTCTGTATACCACACCAAAGATGTCATTGATGGAATCGTGCAATTCTAATGGTTTCCATCCTTCTCCTTGTGAGTTATCATTGTGCATTGGTGGTTGTGTTTGTCAAGCCGTGTGTGTGTGTGTGTGTGTGTGCCTGTGTGTATGTGTGTGTGTGTGTGTGTGTGTGTGTGTGTGTGTGTGTGTGTGTGTGTGTGTGCGTGTGTGTGTGTGTGTGTATGTGTGTGTGTGCATGTGTATGTACGTGCATGGATGCATGTGTGCATGTGTGTATGTAGTAATCATGCATGTAGATTAAATGCATGTATATTTGTTTGTACTTGTGCATATAATACTGTATTACTTTGTATTTCCCAACAAATACATTCAATTCAGTGCATGCAATTCACATGTGCACATACATGCATGTTCATGTGATTTATTTTCTATCAACAGCTGATGATTGCTGAAGCATGCACAGATCCCCAAATATGGAACTAGCTGTAGGCAATAGGAAACATGAGTATAATTTATTTTAAACTTTATATTATGACCAAGAAAAGCTGTATTTCATGCGAAGATTGCTATTGTGTGTGGTTTGGTAACAAGGTATAGGGGTGGTTACGCTACATGTGGATTAATGATTCAAAATAAAAACCTTTTTTACAATATTATTAAATGGTCGATGTCTACGATTACGTATAAGCTTTAAATCTAGATCATAATTTAATAAAGCCATATATACATTATATATACTGTAATATATATATGCTGCAGCCAGTGATCACACACACACATGCACATACATGGCGACCATATATATTTTATACGCACAAATCTCGCTCAGGCTCGTCCCAATGATTATCATCGATCTGCCTGTATATATAGCATAGCTGTGTATTAGATCCCATGTATACCGAAGGCCCATGTACACAATTGCAAGGTACCAGGCCTAGGCTTAGGGGCGCGTTTTTATCATGCACGCAAGCGCTAGAATGCTATTGTAGACGCCAAGAGGCGGATAGAAGCGAACGGTCTTGTGGTATTTGTGGCTGAGGACGATAGACCGGCGTAGTTTACTGTCTGTGGCTACGAAGAACCCGATAGGATAGAATATATTCTCTCTTTTCGGGATTGTTTTAATATACTATGCTTGAAGTTTCCACGAAAAGCTACTTTGTTGTTCGCAAGAGTAGTTGGTTTTATCACTGTTATTCAGCGTTGTTCTGTATCAACTAAGTCCACTATGTCTGGTTAGTGTACTATGTAGTGAATCTTACGACTGTTTCTGTTGATAAATATGTGTGTGTTCGTTATTATGGTACAATATCCAGCCCGGATTTACTTATTTGTCTTCCTCTGTATGTGGTGTGTGTTGGGGCGTTCTGTATTGTTGAT
>OZ026559.1:1446844-1476844 GCA_964020155.1 Chondrilla cf. caribensis | reverse complement strand
AGCTTGACACGCCCCCTTTACCATGAAGTTATTTAACTATTTTTGGAGGATTGTCAAATGTGGTGCTATTGGCCCCATATAGCACCATCTCAAATAAATGGGGTTACAAGTATCATGTTGACACACACATGTTGTGTTAGTTCACATCCCCAGCTAGGTCTAGTAAAAATGACAGATTGACACACCCACTCTCCCATGAGCTATGCAAAAAGGTGCTTAATGTTTCTTCTCCTATACTTACTTTCCCATACATTGAAATAATATTAAGCTCCTCTAAATGTAGCTGGGGTTACAGGCCACCTACAGAGATGGGAGTTGTTTCATATGTTAGTTCAGGTTCCCAACTAGGTCTGGTAAAAATATCAGATTGACACGCCCACAATTTAAGGAGCTATGCAAAAAGGTGCTTAGTGTTTTTTCTCCTATATGTATGGGAAGGTATAGAAACCAAAAACGCTAAGCACCTTTTTGCATAGCTCATGGGAGAGGGGGCGTGTCAACATGATATTTTATGGGAACCTAGCTGTGGACATCTGCTAACTTATGAAACAGTTTTCATCTCTGTAGGTGGTCCCTAGCCCTAACTACATCCGGAGGTGCTTAATATTTTTATGATATAAGGTATAGGCACAAATAAATGCTAAGCATCTTTTGGCGTAGCTCATGGGAAAGGGGGTGTGTCAACATGATATTTTATGAAGAACTAGCTGTGGATCTGTACTAACATATTAAACAACTTTCATCTCCGTAGGTGGCCCCTAACCCTAACTACATCCGGAGGTGCTTAATATTTCTGGAATGTATGGGAAGGTATAGGATGGAAAAACGCTAAGCACCTTTTGGCATAGCTCATGGGAGTGGGGGCGTGTCAACATGATATGTTACAGGAAACTAGCTTTGGACCTATACTAACCTATGAAACAACTTTCATCTTAGTAGGTGGTCCCTAACTCTAACTACATCCAGAGGTGCTTAATATGTTTATAATGTATGGGAATGTACGTATGTACGTATAGGGACAAATAGATGCTAGGCACCTTTTTGCGTAGCACATCAGAGTGGGGGCGTGTCAACATGATATTTTATGGGGACCTAGTGGTGGCCCTACACTAACTTATGAAACACGTTTCATCTTTGGAGGTGGTCCCCAACCCTAACTACATCCGGAGGTGCTTAATATTTTTATAATGTATGTGACGGTATAGGATGGAAAAACGCTAATCACCTTTTTGCGTAGCTCATGGGAGAGGGGTGTGTCAACATGATATGCTATGGGAAACTAGCTTTGGACCTATTAAACAGTTCCCATCTCTCCAGGTGGCCTGTAACCCCAGCTACATTCGGAGATGCTTAATATTATTTCGATGTATGGGAAAGTATAGGAGAAGAAACGCTAATAACCTTTTTGCATAGCTCATGGGAGTGTGGATGCGTCAATCTGATATTTTTGCCAAACCTAGCTGAGAACGTGAACTAACATATGAAACAATTCCCATCTCAGTAACTGAAGTGCAACCCCAGCTACATTCGGAGGTGCTTATTATTTTTTCAATGTATGGGACCGTGTATTGGAGAAAAATGCTAAGCACCTTTTTGCATAGCTCATGGGAGAGTGGGTGTGTCAACTTGATATTTTTCGTAGACCTAGCTGGGGACGTGAACTAACATATGAAACAATTCCCATCTCTGTAGGCAACCTGTAACCCCAGCTACATTCGGAGGGGCTCAATGTATGGTACCGTATAGGAGAAAAACACTAAGCACCTTTTTGCATAGCTCATGGGAGAGTGGGTGTGTCAACTTGATAGTTTAACTAGACTTAGCTGAGAACATGAACTAACATATGAAACAATTTCCATCTCTATAGGCAGCCTGTAACCCCAGTTACATTTGGAGGGGCTCAAATGTATGGTACCGTATAGGAGAAAAATGCTAAGCACCTTTTTGCATAGCTCATGGGAGAGTGGGTGTGTCAACTTGATATTTTTACTAGACCTAGCTGGGGACGTGAACGAACATATGAAACAATTCCCCTCTCTGTAGGCAGCCTGTAACCCCAGCTACATTTGGAGGGGTTCAATGTATGGTACCGTATAGGAGAAAAACACTAAGCACCTTTTTTGCATTGCTAAGGGAGAGTTGGCGTCTCAACCTCATATTTTCACCAGATCTAGCTGGCGAGGTGAGCTAACATATGAAACTATCCAATCTTTATAAGTGCCCCGTAACCTCAGCTACATTTGGAGGTGCTTAATATCTATGCAATGTATGGGAGAGTATAGGAATAAACCGCTAAGCACCTTTTTGCATAGCTCATGGGAGAATGGGTGTATTAACATGATTCTTTTACTAGAGCTAGCTAGCAACATGAACTAACATATGAAGTAATTCCCATCTCCGTAAGTGGGGTGCAACTCCAGATACATTCGGAGATGCTTAATATCTATGCAATGTATGGGAGAGTATAGGAGAAGAAATGCTAAGCACCTTTTTGCATAACTCATGGGAGTGTGGTTGTGTCGACCTGATATTTTTACCAGAATTGTTTGGGGATGTGGACTAACATATGAAACAATTCCCATCTCTTCAGGTGGCCCGTAACCCCAGCTACATTCGGAGATGCTTAATATTATTTCAATGTATGGGAAAGTATAGGAGAAGAAATGCTAAGCACCTTTTGGCGTAGCTCATGGGAGAGGGGGCGTGTCAACATGATATTTTATGCGAGCCTAACTGAGGACCTATACTAACTTATGAAACAACTTTCATCTCTGTAGGTAGTCCCTAACCCTAACTACATCCGGAGGTGTTTAATATTTTTATAATGCATGTACTTTCCCATACATTGAAAAAATAATAAACACCTCCAAATGTAGCTGGGGTTTTAGGCCGCCTACAGACATGGGAATTGTTTCATATGTTAGTTCACGTCTCCAGTTAGATCTGGTAAAAATATCAGATTGACATGCCCACACTCCCATGAGCTATGCAAAAAGGTGCTTAGTGTTTTTTCTCCTATAATCTACCATACATTGGAAAAATATTAAGCACCTCCAAATGTAGCTGGAGTTGCACCCCACTTATGGAGATGGGAATAGTTTCATATGTTAGTTCAAATTCCTAGCTAGCTTTAGTAAAAGTATCATGTTAATGCACCCATGCATTCTCCCATGAGCTATCCAAAAAGGTGCTTAGCGTTTTTTTCCTTTGTATACTCTCCCACACGTACCTATGTATGTACATTGAAAAAATATCAATCACCTCTAAATGTAGCTGGGGTTACGGGCCACCTAAAGAGATGGAAATTGTTTCATATGTTAGTTCACATCTCCAGCTAGGTCTGATGAAACTATCAGATTGACACGCCCACACACCCATGAGCTATGCAAAATGGCGCTTACGTATACCTTCCCATACGTTATAAAAATATTAAGCACCTCCGGATGTAGATAGGGTTAGGGACCACCTACGGAGATAAAAGTTGTTTCATAGGTTAGTATAGGTCCACAGCTATGTCCCCATAAAATATCACATTGACACACTCCCTCTCCCATGAGCTACGCGAAAAGGTGCTTAGCGTTTTTCCATCCTATACCTTCTCATACATTATAAAAATATTGAGCACCTCCGGATGTAGTTATGGTTAGGGACTACCTACGGAGACAAAATTGTTTCTTAAGTTAGTATAGGTCCACAGCTAGTTCCCCATAAAATATCACGTTGACACACTCCCTCTCCCATGAGCAACGTGAAAAGGTGCTTAGCGTTTTCCCATCCTATACCTTCCCATACATTATAGAAATAATAAGCACCTCCGGATGTATTTAGGGTTAGGAACCACCTACAAGGATAAAACATGTATAATAATTTAGTATAGATCCACAGCTAGGTCTCCATAAAATATTATGTAGACATGTCCCCTCTCCCATGAACTATCCCAAACGGTGCTGTAAGATACCTTTCCATACATTGTAAAAAGATTAAGCACCTCTGGATGTAGTTAAGGTTAGGGACTACCTAAGGAGACAAAATTGTTTCCTAAGTTAGTATAGGTCTACCGCTAGTTCCTCATAAAATATCATGTTGACACGCCCCCTCTCCCATGAGCTATGCCAAAAGGTGCTTAGCGTTTTTCCATCCGATATCTTTCCATACATAGCATTTCTTCTCCTATACTTTCTCATACATTAAATAATATTAAGCACCTCCAAATGTAGCTGAGGTTGCTGGCCACCTGAAGAGATGGGAAGTGTTTCATATGTTAGTTCACATCCCCAAACAATTCTGGTAAAAATATCAGGTTGACACGCCCACACTACCATGAGTTATGCAATAAGTTGCTTGGCGTTTCTTCTCCTATACTCTCCCATACATTGCATAGATCTTAAGCACCTCCCAATGTAGCCGGGGCTGCACCCCACTTACAGAGATGGGGATTGTTTCATATGTTAGTTCATGTCCTCAGCTAGGTCTGGTAAAAATATCAAGTTGACACGCTCACTTTCTAATGAGCTATGGAGAAAGGTGTTTAACGTTTTTTTTCCTCCTATACTCTCCCATACATTGAACAAATATTAAGCACCTCCGAATGTAGCTGGGGTTGCACCTCAGAACTCACTTGCGGAGATGAGAATTGTTTCATATGTTGGTTCAAGTCCCCAGGTAGGCCTGGTGAAAATATAAGATTGACGTACACACACTTCCATGAGCTATGCAAAAAGGAGCTTAGCGTTTCTTCTCCTATACTTTCCCATACATTGAAATAATATTAAGCATCTCCGAATGTAGCTGGGATTACGGGCCACCTGGAGAGATGGGAATTGTTTCATATGTTAGTCCACATTCCCAACCAGGTCTGGTAGAAATATCAGGCTGACACATCCACACTCCCATGAGTTATGCAAAAAGGTGCTTAGCATTTCTTCTCCTATACTCTCCCATACATTGCATAGATATTAAGCACCTCCGAATGTATCTGGGGTTGCACCCCACGTACAGAGATGCATGGGAATTACTTCATTGTTAGTTCAAGTCACTAGCTAGCTCTAGTAAAAGAATCATGTTAACACACCCATTCTCCCATGAGCTATGCAAAAAGGTGCTTAGCGGTTTATTCCTATACTCTCCCATACATTGCATAGATATTAAGCACCTCCAAATGTAGCTGAGGTTATGGGGCACTTATAGAGATGGGATAGTTTCATATGTTAGCTCACCTCGCCAGCTAGATCTGGTGAAAATATGAGGTTGAGACGCCAACTCTCCCATTAGCTATGCAAAAAGGTGCTTAGTGTTTTTCTCCTATACGGTACCATACATTGAGCCCCTCCAAATGTAGCTGGGGTTACAGGCTGCCTACAGAGATGGGAATTGTTTCATATGTTAGTTCACGTCCCCAGCTAGGTCTAGTAAAAATATCAAGTTAACACACCCACTCTCCCATGAACTATGCAAAAAGGTGCTTAGCGTTTTTCTCCAATACACGGTCCCATACATTGAAAAATATTAAGCACCTCCGAATGTAGCTGGGGTTGCACCTCAGTTACTGAGACGGGAATTGTTTCATATGTTAGTTCACGTTCTCAGCTAGGTTTGGTGAAAATATCAGATTGACACATCCACACTCCCATGAGCTATGCAAAAAGGTTCTTAGTGTTTCTTCTCCTATACTTTCCCATACATTGAAATAATATTAAGCATCTCCGAATGTAGCTGGGGTTACAGGCCACCTGGAGAGATGGGAATTGTTTAATATGTTAGTCCACATCCCCAACCAGGTCTGGTAGAAATATCAGGTTGACACGTACACACTTCCATGAGTTACGCAAAAAGGTGCTTAGCGGTTTTTCTCCTATATTCTCACATACATTGATAAAAATTAATATTTAGCACCTCCAAATGTTAATGTTAATAAAGATACCTTCCATATACGGAGATGGGAATTGTTTCATAACTAAGCTAAACTTGCCATCTAGGTCTGGTGAAAATATCAGCTAAAATAGTTGAAAATATAGGTAGACACATCTCCACTCCATTGGGGTATGCAAGCTAGGTGGTGCCAAGTGTTTTTCTCCTATTCTCTCCATAAATTGACTGTGATGCAATGGCCAAAATCTGGCTCCATAGCACCACCTTGAATAACAAGGGTGACAAAGCACACAGGAGATGGAAAGTGTTTCATAACTACGTATATCTCACGCCCCAAGCTAGATCAGTTAAAAATATCAGACTGACATGCCCTCTCTTCCACAAGCTAGGCAAGATGGTGCCAAGTGTTTCTTTTCCCAATTCTCTCCCATACATTGACTGTCACAGTGGTGCTATGGTCAAAATTTGGCCACTACCTTAAGTAACAAGGGTTACAAACCACATTAAGAGATGGGAAGTGTTTCATGAATTAGCTCACATCCCGAGCTGGATTAGTTGAAAATACCAGGTTGATATGCCCCCTCTCCCACGAGATATGCAAAAAGGTACTTAGCGTTTTTTCTCCTATACTTTCCCATACATTGTAATAATATTATTAAGCACCTCCGAAAGTAGCTGGGGTTATGGGCTACCTACAGAGATGGGAATTGTTTCATGTTAGTTCATGTCCCCAGCTAGGTCTGGTAAAAGTAGGAGGTGGACACGCTCTTCCATGAGCTATGCAAAAGGTGCTTAGTGTTTTTCTCCTCTACTCTCCCATACATGCATTGAAAAAATGTTAAGTACCTCCAATCGAATGTAGCTGGGGTCACGGGCCTCTTCAGAGATTGGAATTGTTTCATATGTTGATTCACATCCGCAGCTAAGTCTGGTAAAAATATCAGGTTCACATTCTCACTCTCCCATGCATGAACTATGCAAAGAGGTGCTTAGGGTTTTTCTCCTATATTCTCTCATACACTGATGAAATATTTAGCACCTCCGAATGTTGCTAAAGTTACTTCTTTCCATATACTGAGATGGGAATTGTTTCATAACTAAGCTAAACTCCCCACCTAGGTCTGGTGAAAATATAAGCTAAATTAGTTGAAAATGTCAGTTTCTGCATTATACAGGTTCCACTGTAATATATAATAACATATACTTCTGTATGTACATTCCAATGGTAATGCTATAGACTTCCTGACGACTGACCAGCGAATTTCAAATTTTGCTACTGGTAACCACAGGCTGCCTATAGTGATCATATTAAACATATCAACACAAATGTCAATGCATGAACACTATTCAGGGTGTGCTATAGAACTCATGGTGACCAGCTAATATGTCAAATTTTATCGCTGGTCACAGCGGTCAGTCTGGTGTCCATGTGGTGGATCACAGCACAAATACTGATGCATGTACACCCTCCTAGAGGTGGTACGGACCTAGTGGTGACCAAAGAATGTGTGTTTTTTGCCAGTCAAAAAACGCCCTATGGTCAATTTGTAGTATAAGTACATATATTTTTGTATGTACAATCCAATGGTGGTGCTATAGACCTCTTGCATGGTGACCGGCCAGAGAATTTTGGTGCTAGTTACCAGGGGCTGTACAGTGACCATATCAAACTTATCAGCACAAGTTTCAATGTATGTACACCCTCCTGGGTGTGCTTTAGGCCTCGTGGTGACCAGCTAAAATGTCAAATTTCATTGCTGGTCACCACGGTCACTCTGGTGTGGTACAGACCTAATTGTAATTGAAAATATGCATTTTGTCACCAGTCACAACAACTTCATGTTTTCGTTATGATGTAGCTGGGGTTACAGGTGAGCTACGGAGATGAGAGTTGTTTCATACGTTAGATTATATTACTATGTTTGATGCTACTACACACACACACACACACACACACACACACACACACACACACACACACACACGCACACGCACACACACACACACACATACAAACTATAGTCTATATTGGTTTAACATGTCATCCTTATCCCCAACACATTTCATTCTTACATCCAACCATCAGCTGTAACCCATCACCATCTCTTTATCCTTCACCTGTCTATTATTAACTTCATCAGGGGAGCACACTCATGGGATCACCTTTTGTGCAACCCTATCTATGTACTTATGCATACTATGTGTATGTATATGGATGAATTATTATGGTGGTACACATGATTTACTCTCGTTCATATGCGTTTCTCCCGTCCCGCTTACGTTTCAAAGGTCACAGTAGGTTCGATTTTATCATTTTCAAGGAAGATGGCAAATTTGTGGTCTCTTCGCAGCACTGAAACGTTTACATCTGTGTTGCTGCTGTTGGTCGCTTTACAAGGATTCAACGTTTTCGCCAACGACTGTTTTACGCCAATAAACATCATAGCTGACTTCAACACGAGTTGCTATAATGCAGCCAACTTTTCAAAAGTCAATCTCACGTCGTCAGCTCCGAACGCGAATTCTATCGGGTTTCCGGCAGAAACGGTGTGCCCTGAGGCTTGGAATACCTTTATGAACGCCTTCGCCGGTAAGGACCCTTCCACGGTCAATTTATCCGATTACAACGACTACTATGCAACTCTCCCCATCACCCCGGGGCCGAACGAAGTCCTCTTTTGGTCCGGTACACCGATGATAACAGATTTCGTGAGCACCATGAACAGCAAAATTTGTAGTTCCTTCACCCTTGCGTCCTCCGTGATCATTAACGGCCTTGGTATAGACGTCTGTTGGTGCGGGAATGCATCCGGAGGCATCGAATACGAAAGCCCGTGTCCTCCCATGCCGACTACTTCGTTTTGGGCCTCTTTCTCATGCATGCTGGGAGTCAATGCCAAGGGGACTGTGTTTTGGTTGGCCTGGGGTGAGCGCCCCAATGGAACTTTTCAGATGGGAAATTTTTTCGCACTGTACGAATTTCCAGCTCTGGATTCCCCTCGTGTGACAAAACTTGTTGTGTTTGATGTCCACCGCGAAAGCATGGGAGAGAGTTGTGGAGAGGGATCACTGGTCACCTTGGAGAATGAAGCAAAGAGTAAATTTTCTGAGTACGGCTATGTCTGTCACGACATTTTCGGTGATGCCAAAACTACAAACATGTCTGAACAGCAGCGATTGGCAGAAATGATTGTACCTCTTATCCGAATGGAACAAGATGGTGAGAAAATGCCACATCCACCTCCCACCCTCCATGCACCATTCTATGTTCACCTCCCACCCTCCACCATACTATGATCATCTCCCACCCCCCACCATGCTATGTTCACCTCCCACCCTCCATGCACCATTCTATGTTCACCTCCCACCCTCCACCATGCTGTGTTCACCACTCACCCTCCACCATGCTGTGTTAACCTCCCACCCTCCACCATGCTATGCTCACCTCCCACCCTCCACCATACTATGTTCACCTCCCACCCTCCACCATGCTATGCTCACCTCCCACCCTCCACCATACTATGTTCACCACTCACCCTCCACCATGCTGTGTTAACCTCCCACCCTCCACCATGCTATGCTCACCTCCCACCCTCCACCATACTATGTTCACCTCCCACCCTCCACCATGCTATGCTCACCTCCCACCCTCCACCATACTATGTTCACCTCCCACCCTCCACCATGCTATGTTCACCTCCCACCCTCCACCATGCTATGCTCACCTCCCACCCTCCACCATTCTATGTTCACCTCCCACCCTCCACCATGCTATGTTCACCTCCCACCCACCACCATGCTATGTTCACCTCCCACCCTCCACCATGCTATGTTCACCTCCCACCCTCCACCATGCTATGCTCACCTCCACCCTCCACTACTGCTCTTAATAATCTCAATTTTTGATATACCCTCCTACGTACTACAGTTACTTGCGCACCTGCTTGTCAAAATGGAGGGCAGTGTGTTTCTCGTAATGTCTGCACTTGTGTTGAGGGCTACTCCGGTGCTGCCTGTGAAAACGGAGGACAAGCTGTGATCAAGATGTCCATTTCTCTAGTGGTTGTGTGTCTTCTTTTGGCATTCATCAACTAGTCAGTTGCTGCAGTAGTCCCACAAATCAACTATAGTTGGTCGGAAACAGTTATTAAACCACATAGCTTTACACGTGTTAGTGACTAACACTTACTGTGCATTTTACTAGTTCATTTTTGTACCTTATGGTAAGAAGCTATCTTTGTAACATTCAATTTCACTGTTGCACCACAAAGTGGAAATAGTTCATGTAGCCGTTATTTTTAGTTTGTGCATAGTTTTGAGTTTGAGTTGTATGAAGCAATTCACGATCTACCGTGCTAATGTTCTCAGTTCGGTTGCGGGTAGACACAGTTTAAATCAATCCATCATTTCCAATTCAGTACCGGTCCGGCGTGTTTAGTTATATGACGTACTGTACTTCCGCCAGTCAAATATATATTTCCGGTACATTGGTGATCACGTGCCATTTGTACTTTGCTATTTTACCGAAACCGCCCATTTCTTGAGTGACTGGGTTTGCTCATAGATACTCGACTGGAAATTTAAAATCAACATTGACTTTCTAAATAAATCAGTAATTGTTTTCGATCTAATCTGGCCTGTTATACCGTCCCAACAGACCAGAAACTAGAGCAAATTTGTATCTGCCTGTCTCGGCGCCATCGCATGTGGGACATGTCCATTTGGCTCACTAACTGTTAATAGGATTCTATTAACGCCTTAGTGCAGCCCGAGATCTTTTGTCAGATGACGTTCTCGTGATTTGATCGAATGATTGCGCAAGAAAATCGATCGCACCCAATCTAAGATCGAAAGTACGTAACAAGAATAAGATACGTTCGGCATTCCCAGCACTTTAATCCTAACCTACTTTGATTCAAATCCGTTTCTAAAGGTTTAAATCAAAGTATTAAAATTATACATGACTGTTTATTTCGATTCGAAAAGTTTCAGGGGATGGAGGGAGCTATCGAAATGAATTTACGATTAGAAACTGAGCGCTTTTGGTTATTTTATTCATCAAAAGTGCGCATTAGTGATGAAATGAAGATATAATATGATAATTCTGACATATATCGGTCCGTACCTTGATTGTCTTCGGTGCTTTGTTTTGACTCCCGCTTATGTTTTCAAAACGATCAAACTTTCTTATCAATGTCATCTTTAGAATAAATATTAGGCGCTCATAAGAAACATCCGATGGGGCTGAAGAAGCATCAAAACGATCGAAGATAATCTTACACAATAGCACTTGATATCGGCGAGATAATGACGTATCCAAATTGTCACATGACATTCATGTGACTTACGGCTCTCGCTCTAGATCTTTTGAATGATATTTGCCATGTTCGCCCGCCATTTCAGGAAAGCCTCCAGAGAGATCATCTATCGTTTAAAAGTAAGTTTGGATGATTCTCCAACTTTTCCATGTGGGGGAAATTGATCCAATGTTCGGAAATGAAGTTATGCCAATAAATAGGCGACATTTTTCATTCTAAATTAGTTTTTTGAGTGATTCTCCAAAACGGTTTGAGATATCAAATTCCCCCACATACAATCGTTGACAAATCTTACTAGCTACTAGAAAATGCTCTTAGATGGTCTCGGAGGCTTTTTTAAAAATGGCGGGTGACGTTTTCCCGTATTTTGGTGCGTCTTCTAAACGTTTCAATATATCGAAAAGTACATCACCAAATCGTTCGAAATAAACGTCATCTTACTAAAGATATATCTAAAAATACTTCAAGTACCTTAGATTTCCTCTCGAACGTTATTGAGATGAAATTTAAGTCAAAGAAATTATCCAAAAATCGGCGATCACCGGAAGCCATACAAGTGCAATCGGACATGTCCCACATGCGATGGCGGGAAAGACCGACCACGCCGGTTTCGAAAAGGGACGGATTAAGCAACTTCAAGACGAAAGAGAAGCCACCCAGAAGAAGACCTTCACGAAATGGACCAACTCTTTCCTCAGCAAGGTGAACGTTTATCATCGCCTGTGATTTAGAAAGGCGAAATGGGTTTACTGGGAGTTGATAGCTTCAACGAACATGAAGCCCTCTAAACACTGAGCTGTATTGGTACAAGTTCATAGATGAGTGATTATTAAATAATTTGAAGACATTTATCCACAGTTCGATAATATGCCGACTATTTCTTCATTACTGTGATGCTGTATCGCCACCACGACTGTTCACATTGCTCTACATACTCGCATACAGGCTGGTTTGAAGGTGCAGGACCTATTCACTGATCTCGGAGACGGCATGTTACTGACCAAACTCCTGGAGATCATTTCTGGTGAAAGACTCCCTCCAGTTGGTGAGCTCTTGTAACTGTCTGCAGGGTTGTTGGGGTTCACAGGGGGACAAGGGGACAGGCCAGGGGACCAAGGGAATAGGGGGACAAGAATACAAGGGAGGTAAATGGGATAAGGGAACAAGGGGGGCAAATGGGATAAGGGGGACAAGGGGACAGTTGACCTCGTTGTATGGAGGAATTTTACTACTCCCTGGTAATTCTCTCCCCCTTTGAAAACCCCAACATTATTATTGGGTTCAAATTACATCACCTTTTTCACAACTATTCTAAAGCATGTTTCTCCTTGATCACTCCCTGTAAGAAACCTTGTTCTATTTGGATTCATGTTCACATGTGTTCACTCTGAGGCGCTCTTGTGACTCACAGGATATGGTAAACTGAGGATCAACAAGATCGAGAATGTCGGGAGGTGCATCAGCTTCTTACAGGGGAAGAAGGTTAATCTGGAGAACATTGGGCCCGAGGACATTGTTGACGGGAACCCCAGACTCATCCTTGGACTAATTTGGTGCATCATCTTGAGATTTCAGATCCAGGAGATTGAGATGCAGGTGAGAGCGAAGAATAGTCTTACTGGGCAGCCTGTGATGAGAGGGTGTTAGATATGTACGTACACCCTTCTGGAATGGCTACATACCCTAACAGTGTGCATGGTGGCCATATACAGTGAATACTCATTAATCTACAGTAATTAATTTATTATCGAAGAATATGGTGGAGTAACAAGTTTGGTGGATTAATTGGATATTCAAGTATTGAAGTTTGAATACTAGTCACCATGTTCTCCCCAGTGTTGATATGCTCCATATTATATACGTACATACCTGTACATCTTTCCAGAAGGGCTGAAGACATTGTGGTGCCGTTTATCAAAGTGTCATCACCAGTCACCACAGCTTCCCTATTGCCCATATAGCACATACTAACACAGATATTCATACATGTGCCACCCTCTACAGCATCTACAGACCACACAGTGACAAGCTACTGATGTTTTATTGACCACTTTCTGTACAGAAGCTGTGATGTGTATCACTTTTGAGATTTTTCTCTCTGTCCTTTGCAGGACGAGAGTCTTGAGGTGAGACACGCTAATGAGGCCTTGTTGCTGTGGTTTCAGATGAAGACCAAGGGATACCCTGGAGTGGACGTGCAGAACTTCCACAAGAGCTGGAAGGACGGTCTGGCCTTCAATGCACTGATTCACAAGCACAGGTGTGTGTGTGTGTGTGCGTGCGTGCGTGTGTGTGTGTGTGTGTGTGTGCGTGCGTGCGCGCGCGCGCGCGTGTGTGTGTGTGTGTGTATGTGTGTGTGTGTGTGTGCGCGTGTGTGCGTGTGTATGTGTGTGTGTGCGTGGTGAATTTGTAGGTTGGTAGCTACTTAAATCTGTATTATCTGCATATGATCCACCTGTTATATATATATGGATATGTATGTGTAAGTACAGTTAATGCGTATGTATATAGTGTGTATGTATGTGTGTACGTATGTATGTAAGGGTATTACTGTATATACTTTATGAATATGTACATATGTATGTATGTACGTACATAAGGATTGAGAAGTGAAGATTTATGCACAGTAATAATGCACAGTAGTAATACGTAAATGCATGTGTGTGTTGTCATCATTTGTAGACCGGATCTGATTGAGTGGGACGCCCTGGAGCCTGGGAACAACATTGCCAACCTCAACAATGCCTTTGATGTGGCTGAAAGGGAACTTGGGATAGCTCGATTACTAGATGCTGAAGGTTAATGTGTGTGTGTGTGTGTGTATGTGTGTGTGTGTGTGTGTGTGTGTGTGTGTGTGTGTGTTAGTCTCACCTTACATATCTCTCTTCATTCACCTCTTGTACAGACGTGAATGTGTTGAGACCCGACGAGAGATCAGTCATCACTCAGCTGGTGGCTTACTACCACTACTTCTCCAAGATGAAGGCCGAGGAGACTGGAGGCAGGAAGCTGAACAAGGTGGATGCACCAGGTGTTGGTTGTCATTTGTATGCTATGTATGCCACTACGTGTAGTAGTTATGTCCTGGTATAGTGAATGGTAGACAGGTTAAACTGCAAATAATTGCAAATGAACATCCTCATTGGAAAGACTGTAGAAGATTACTATAGAAAGCAATGAAGAATTAACAATAACCATATGCATATAACAATAATTCAACATTTCTATTTAAAGCATTAAATTTTAATCACTTATCTCCCACCTGTAACAGTTTGCAACTTACCATCAAAAATTACCATAAAAATAGTCCAATGCAACATATTATATGCAATAGAAATGTGTTTACTAATCTCCTGCCTTATTCTCACGTAATTAATCCTAACAATGAAACCTGTCACCCTTGGGGTTCCAAAAAGTGACTGTTGTAGAGAATTAAGTGCCAATATACACATGTATATATGAACGTGTGCACTACAGACCCACTGTGACTTGTACACTGGCTGTCTCGGAGAGCTGACCTGACAATACAGTGACCATTATCCTCAGTCTTCACTGCACTGCACTATTACAACACCACACACACTATGCAGTAATACTGAAACCCACTAATATGCTGAATGTCTCCCTGTGGACTGATGTCTGTTGTTGTCTGTGTTCCCTCAGCTCATGGAGCAGGTGATAGAGTCGGAGGCGATGAAGGTCGAATACGACGCTCTCTGCTCGCAGCTCCTGGAGTGGATCGAGGCCAAGATTGCAGAACTGTCGGATCGTAACTTCCCCAACATGTTGACCGAGATACAGCAACTGATGAGAGACTTTAAGACGTACAGAACTGTGGAGAAACCGCCCAAGTGTGTGTGTGTGTGTGTGTGCATGTGTGCATGCATGCGTGTGTGCATGCGTACGTGTGTGTGTGTGTGTGACTGTGTGTGTGTGTGTGTGTGTGTGTGTGTGTGTGTGTGTGTGTGTGTGTGTAGGTGTGTGTGTGTGTGTATGTACACAATCATACATACATTCATATGTTTGAGTATGGGTGAATGGAGCTCTATGTATCCTCCTACAGGTACAATGAACGAGGTGTCCTGGAGGTGCAGCTGTTCAACATCCAAATGAAGCTACAGGCCGCCAAGCAGAAGATCTGGTATCCTCCGGAGGGCAAGCTGGTCTCGGACATCAACAAGGTCTGGGTGAAGCTGGAGGCAGCTGAGCACAGGAGGGAGGTAGCCCTGAGGAAGGAGCTTCAGAGACAGGAGAGACTAGAGCAGTTGGCAGAGAGGTTCAACAGGAAGGCAGACCTGAGGGAGTCCTGGCTCAACGACATGCTCCAGGTGTGGACATAATAATATTATGTGTACATAGTATGCATACATATACCGTATAACTGGAAATTTTGGCGGTCATTTTATTTTGGCAGTTTGGCGGTTTGACCGACTACCGCCAACATAATATTTGCCAAAATAATAGCATCCGTGCAAATTGTCAGGATTATGTCACAATAAAGTAACGTAATTCCGCATCCATGTGGCTCAAATAATCATGGCGATGTATCGGTACTTCAAGACAAAGGCACGGAATACAGCTGTCGATTGAAAACTCCATTTCGAAAGTCGTTTCACACATTGAAATGAAATTTTTATATTGGGTCACACAGTAACTGTTGCTTTGAATATAATTATAACCTGGGCTTGCATCCGCCAAAATATAAAAACCACCAATACCCTAAAATTCGACAAACTGCAAAATATTCTTTCCTCCAATATTTCTGGTTATATGGTATACATATGTGCATATGTACATACATACAGTACATATCCAGGAATGGTTGATCCTCATAAATGATCCTTTATGAGTAGGAATACTCTGAGTGTATCAGACCAGTTCCTACACACATTGAAAGTGATTAGCCCACTTACATCACAATGTGTGTGATTGTGCACTCCTCAGAGTCTAGTCAGAAAGGTGTTCTGCCTAAAGAGGTTTCTGTATATGTGACCGTCCATGTGGAAAGGGTCATATTCGCGCTATGTAAACATTTGAGTACGGTGGTGTTAAAGAATTTTTGTGTGCTTTCGTTGAATTTGCGGTTATATGTTAATATTGTTCAAAATACATTTATCTAACCTTTAGTGGTGTGACCAATGAATCGGTTTTTGGTGCGAAAAATTTTGAATTTTCAAAATACGTACAACTGGAAATATGCCATTTTTCTAGTAATATGGAGCTATGAATGTCATTAGTGTTCGCTTTGACATGCTGTTCGTGTCATGTGATAGCTAGCATATGGAATCATGCAACAAAACAGAAGTTGTTTGTTTTCTCGAAAGCGTAGCTCTCAAAATTATCCATTACAAGTGCTGTAACTTGAGAACAGAAACAGATATGAAGCCACCGCTTGCACTATTCGATGTAGCTATGTCCAAGCTTTCAAATGATATCAAAAACTTGATTTCCGTCAGATGCGCGAATATGACCCTTTTCGCATGGACAGTCACATATAGCCTACAGTGTTCAATATTTACATGCATACAATATTATATGTACATGCGTGTACATGTACTTTGTTATATGTGGAGTATGTATTGTGTGTATGAGGAGGTAGGACAGGGGGAATCCCCTCCTTGTTTTAGATTTGATTCCTATCTTTCCAACCCCGAAATGATCGCCTTCGGACCACACACCAGTGTACCAAGTTTCACCCCGATCTCCCTGTAGTGTAGAATCCCTGACACACTCATGATGGTACCTATCTACCAATGTACTACAAACCAACACTCTTACTACTGCAATATGTTCACTGTATGTACAGTGAATTCGTTTTAATCCGCTGCAATTAGTTTTCAAAGAATATGGTGGATTAGCGGGTTAGGCGGATTAACTGGATATTCATTAGTATACTTGTACATCATATTGGTACTGGAAAATAGTGGTGGATAAAAGGTTTGGCAGATAAAGCGGTGGCAGATTAATGAAAATTCACTGTAGCTGGAGTAAATCACTCTGCCCTTATCATGTAAATACATATATTTTGTGTCTGTGCTATTGGCAGGTTCTGGGTGAGATGGAAGGTGGCAAGGACAAGCATGGAGTCGACATTGCCCTGAAGCGTCACGAGGCTATTAGAACTGATGTGGAGGCTAGGGTTAGTGCATACTTGTACTCATGGATGGTTATTTGCCCATCCACATGTACGTGCACATATTACGTATGTGTACATGCGTAATATGTGTGACTACAGTGAACCTCTTCATTACAGACACCTTGGTAACTTGATTATTTAGTGTCCTTATTACAGAGGTGCGATCCTCATTTTGAATGTCATCCAGTACACTATAGTACTTGGTGTAGTAACTGAATAATATCCTCAGTGTAAAGATCTTGTAATTTAGCAATATCGGATTTGAGGCAAAAATTAATGATTAATCAATTAATTGCCCCAGCACTATTTGTAATGGAGAGGATTTGCTGCACATATCCCATATCAGCAAAAAATGGCAGGTACTAAATTTGACGGACTTGCCTGGAAGAATTTATTTTTTTACATTGTCAGGTTCGCTTGAAATGTTACTGTGTATGGACCATGTTAAAAGAAATATTGGCAGTAAAAAATTTTGTTGATTTTCCTCGTAAATCTCTTAAATGCCCAAATTAACCCCCTGCCAATATTTCTGGCGATACAATATAGCCATATGCACACTGTGTATATACCGTATAGCGGGAAATTTTCGCAGGACTTTTTTCGCAGATGGCTCCAAAAATGAAAAATCGCAGATAAAATTTTCGCAGATGCTGGCCAGAGTCATGTGACAGAACAACGAGAACGCCTAATTCGCAGATAAAAATTTCGTGAATGTTAGGCCAACTGCAAAATCCGCGAAAATTTTGTCCTGCGAAAATTTCTCGCTATACGGTATGTACCTTTGCTCTGTGTACATGAATGTAGTACTTACACTTGAAATAATTACACCAGTTAACATGTACATACGTATGTATACATGTTTTGGATGTACAATCGCATGTACATGTGTGAGGAATCACTGAAGAAATCGAACTGGAAGTACTTTGGCATGTCATAGGCTCCCCTAACTTGGCTGAAATATGTTATATGTACGTTCACACAAAATATCAAGGACTCTCCACATCAAATGTGATGTGTTCTATCTGATAAAATGTGTTATCTTAGAATCTACTGAGGAGGATACCTGAGGTGTACATGTATGTACATACAGTATATAATAATGCATACAATCTTTGTCCACAGGTGCTTGTTGGGATAGTGGTAACAGGCCAGACTGGTGCCTACTAAAATTGTCTATCATTATTTCTGAATTGTGATGATGATGGTCATTCTAAGCTACTGTACGTAGTTCATTGCATTTATTATAACATAATTGTGTTTATTATAACAGCAGTACCATATCCTAAGCATTGTGCAGGGAAACCTGCTTTAGAGGCCACCCGTCCATAGAGTTCATCTGCCCTTGGAGGCCACCCGTCCTTAGAGGCAACCTACCCCTGTCTCTCAAGTTGCCTTTGTGTGCTGGTGTCACTTGCTGTATGTGTACTATTTGTGTATGTATGATGTATGCCATATCATTGGTATACTATCATATATACGTATCTTTTATGTACTGTCCATGCATATGCACATGTACGTATGTATTATGTACTGTTTTAGTGATAATTAGTAATAAGGAAGTTTATAGTAATGATATTCATAGTTCTCACTCTACACTACACCAGCTACTGGCTATCACACACTACCTAATATCAACACTACATGTTAGCTAACTCCAGTATAAAGTATTGTACTACAGTATCTAATCCTCTACAGTACATGTTGTGGTAGGTGGTTTGTCTGTTGATGGTCAGCGAACATAGATGGCCATCGTCATCTGAGTATGGTATGATGATGATGAAATACTCGATGGTAGCCTACATTCCGCCCAACGATCATCGTCATATGGGTTAGCTAGTGTACCTTCAAGAGTGTCTGAGTTACTACTGTCACTGTCTTTATCAAAAATAAGTCCAGTCAGATCATTTTCTTGTTCTGGTGTTGGTACAGCTCTACCTCGTGTACAATGGTCCACTATTTGACTGGACACTAGCTACTCCCTATCACACACTACCTAATAGTACACTATCAACACTACATGTTAGCTAACTCCAGTATAAAGTATTGTACTACAGTATCTAATCCTCTACAGTACATGTTGTGGTAGCTGGTTTGTCTGGTGATGGTCAGCGAACGTAGATGGCCATCGTCATCTGAACATTGGCTTGTGTTGATGAAATACTTGATGGGAGCCGGCATTCCTCCCAGCGTTCATCTGCTTCATTATATTTGATGGTATCGGTATTTGTATCTCCTTCAACTCCTTTGGTGAAAGCCAAACCTAATAGACCTTTTGGTGTTGGGGTTCCATTTCCACTTCGTGTACAACGGTCCACTATTCCAGTGACAGGCATCAGCAATGCACCTCCACTCCAGTGGTGGTCTATGTTCCTGTTGAATGTTCCCTTGTACGCGTACACTAGTATTCCATTGTGGTAGGCAGCTATCATCATTTCTTCTGGTTGTAGTCTTGTCTTGTTGGGCACATTGCACCATCCAACACTGAGATCAGTACATGGTTTGTAGAATGAGCTGTGATAGTACATGTCTGTAGTCAGTGGGGAGACATCTACATAGGAGTGCTTCCACACCAGAGACCATCCTCCTCCATCAGTGGTCATGTCACAGTGTATCTGTAGTGGTTCAGTACACAAAAGATGTATTGAAAAGGATGTTGGATCTGTACGTACACAGTGTAGTGTGTTGTTGTTGAGTTGTAAAGTACTTAATATCCATGACCCAATCAGTGGACACACACATGCATACACAACCACACAAAACACACGCACAATACACAATACACACACACACACACACATACACACACACACACACACACACACACACACACACACACACACACACACACACACACACACACACACACACACACACACACACACACACACACACACACACACCTACACACACACCTACACACACACACCTACACACACACACACACACACACACACACACACACACACACACACACACACACACACACACACACACCTACACACACACACACACACACACACACACACACACACACACACACACACACACACACACACACACACACACAGTCACTACCTGCATAGTCTGTTCCACTCCTGAGCAAGGATGAGCTACTTTGACCCAATACAGTCCACTCTGAGGTGGTTGACTACACTGGTTAGCAAGAGTGTCCCTGATGTGTTTACAAGACTTCCCAGGTAGTGAGCGAGCAGTTCCTATTGATGCTAGGAGTCTGAGTAGAAGGGGGCAGTAGAGAATAAGGAATGATTAGCGCTGAATATATATCACTGTTGTAAAACAGCACTGTGAGATCTCTGAGAGTCTTTGGGGAGGTACCCCCCAACCTTCATGCCCCTCTAGGTTCCTATCCTGGTATGTTGTCTGGTGGATGTACTCAAACCTTGTACTCACTCAAAAGGTATCCATTCTCCACTTCTACAAATCCATATCATGTCCCCATTAGCTGGTACAGGGTGAACCTGTCCCTCTCTCCCAGAAGTACAGGTAGAAGTAGGTACTGCTTGACGCTTGTTGGTTCTCTGGTGGTGGAGGAATGGAGGAATAGTGAGGAAGTTATACGTATGTAACAATGTCAGTTATGTGTGTTGTTTGTCACAGTACAGATCTAACTGAGTGGACATCTGCTCCATTCATACACTTTTACCTGCATGTACTCACCTTCATCACGTGGTGGTTTCCTGCATCTAATGTCTGTTCCATGGCATTCTCCTGAGCCATTGTCTGTTCCCACAAACCAGTGGTAACAACCAAGAACAGTGGTATGATCGTAAACAGGTTCATCTTGACCAGAGAATTGCAATCTTGTAGTATCCAGTCAGTGAGTTGTTATCTTGATCCAGTCCCACTATCAGCAAACACAGTTGTTAGTTGTTGTGTGACAAGCTGTCCACTTTTATACCATGTGATCTGGAACCGTGGAGTTGTTTACTAGACATTGTGGTGGCTGTTTACTGTGAGTGGAGTTGTAACTAGAACTAAACTTTGTTCTTCTGAAATCTGATAAATGTCTGAAAGTACCAAACCACTGCCCTCCATAGCTTGGCTTCAACTGCAGGTAAACAAGTAATTCGAGTTCAAAAACTTGTGGGGTTGCCGCTCCCCACACTCAAATCACTTGGGCGTATCTCTTAGGTTCTGAAGTACCTTCGTTGAAGTTAATATGTTCGGCAGAGCTTCAGCACACAAATTCTAACCCAATTGCGACAGTCCCTAAAAAATGAATGACTCATTTGTCTGTGATACTGTGTATACTTCAATGTGTGCATGGTCTGATAAGTATGTAAATACTATTGTATTTTGTATTTTGTTTATATTCATGGAATTTGACATGTATGTGTATGTGTATGTATGTACCTATACTATGTGTGCACAAATGCAGTACTTACACTTGAAATAATTACACCAGTTAACATGAACATAATATGTATACATGTTTTTGGATGTACGATCACATGCACGTGTGTGAGGAATTGCTGAAGAAATTGTTTGAAGTGTAAACTGGAAGCACTTCGGCATGTCATAGGAATACTCCCCTAACTTGGCTGAAATATGTGCAGTAAGTGCCTGTATGTTCACACAAAATATCTTGGACTCACCACATCAAATGTGATGTGTTCTATCTGATAAAATGTGTTATCTTAGAATCTACTGAGGAGGATACCTGAGGTGTACATGTATGTATGTACATATAATAATACATATAATCTTTGTCCACAGGTGATTGTTGGGATAGTGGTAACAGGCCAGACTAGTGCCTGCTTATTGTCTATCATAACTTCTCAATCATAATGTTGACTGTCATTCTAAGCTGATGTGTTTTATTGCATTATTGTTATAACAGTACTACCATTTCCCATGCTAAGTGTTGTGTAGGGAAACCTGCTTTGTAGGGACATCTCTGTGAAGACCACCTGTCCTCAGAGGCCACCTAACCCTGTCTCTCGAGTTACCTTTATATGCTGGAGTCACTCGCTGTATGTACTATTTGTGTATGTACAATGTTTGCCATATTATTGGTATATTATCATACGTACGTATCTTTTTATGTGTTATCCATGCATATGCACACATACGTACGTATGTACTAATTGTACAGTTTTAGTGATAATTAGGAATTAGTTTATAGTAATGATATTCATAGTTCTCACTCCACACTACACCAGCTACTCCCTATCACACACTACCTATTAGTACACTATCAACACTACATGTTAGCTAACTCCAGTATAAAGTATTGTACTACAGTATCTAATCCTCTCCAGTACATGTTGTGGTAGCTGGTTTGTCTGGTGATGGTCAGCGAACGTAGATGGCCATTGTCATCTGAACATTGGCTTGTGTTGATGAAATACTTGATGGTAGGCCACATTCCTCCCAGCGTTCATCTTCTTCATTATACCTGATGGTATCTGTTTCTGTGCCTCCTTCAACTCCTTTGGTGAAAGCTAAGCCTAATATACCTTTCGGTGCTGGTACTCCGGTTCCACTTCGTGTACAACGATCCACTATTTTAGTGACAGGCATCAGCACTATACCTCCAGTCCAGTGGTGGTCTATGTTCCTGTTGAATGTTCCCTTGTACGCGTACACTAGTATTCCATTGTGGTAGGCAGCTATCATCATTTCTTCTGGTTGTAGTCTCGTCTTGTTGGGCACATTGCACCATCCAACACTGAGATCAGTACATGGTTTGTAGAATGAGCTGTGATAGTACATGTCTATAGTCAGTGGGGAGACCTGTTTATATGAGTGCTTCCACACCAGAGACCATCCTCCTCCATTGGTGGTCATGTCACAGTATATCTGTAGTATATACATACTCAAAAGATGAATTGAATTGGGCGTTGGATCTATATGTACACAGTGTAGTGTGTTGTTGAATTGTAAAGTACTGTCCATGATCCAATCAGTGGCGCACACATGAATGCACAACCACACACACACACGCATACAATACACACACACACACACACACGCGCACACACACACACAAACACTCACACACACACATACAATACACACACACACACACACACACACACACACACACACACACACACACACACACACACACACACACACTCACACACGCACACACACACACACACACACACACACACACACACACACACACACACACACACACACAGTCGCTACCTGCATAGTCTGTTCCACTCCTGAACAAGGATGAGCTACTTTGACCCAATACAGTCCACTCTGTGGTGGTTGACTACACTGGTTAGCAAGAGTGTCTCTGATGTGTTTACAAGACTTCCCAGGTAGTGAGCGAGTGGTTCCTATTGATGCTATGAGTCTGAGGGGGAGGTTGAACAACAGATAATATGGAATAATCAGTACTGAATGTATATCACTGTTGTAAAACAGCACTGTGAGATCTCTGAGAGTCTTAGGGGAGGTACACCCCACCCTTCATGCCCCTCTAGGTTCCTATCCTGGTATGTTGTCTGGTGGATGTACTCAAACCTTGTACTCACTCAAAAGGTATCCATTCTCCACTTCTACAAATCCATATCATGTCCCCATTAGCTGGTACAGGGTGAACCTGTCCCTCTCTCCCAGAAGTACAGGTAGAAGTAGGTACTGCTTGACGCTTGGTGGTTCTCTGATGGTGGGGAATGAAGGAGTAATGAAAGAGGTAGACAGTAGGTAATAATGTCAGTTGTTTGTGTTGTTTATCACAGTAGTTCTGAGGGAGTCTGCTCCATTTCCATTATAGCTCTCCTAGTCTACTCACCTTCATCACATGGTGGTTTCCTGTATCTAATGTCTGCTCTGTGGCATTCTCCTGGGCCATTGTCTGTTCCAACAAACCAGTGGTAACAACCAAGAACAGTGGTATGATCATAAAGAGGTTCATCTTTCCCAGAGAATTGCAGTCTTGTAGTAGTCAGTCAGTGAGTTGTTATCTTGATCCAGTCCCACTATCAGCAAACACAGTTGTTAGTTGTTGTGTGACAAGCTGTCCACTTTTATACCATGTGATCTGGAACTGTGGAGTTGTTTATCAGACATTGTGGTGGCTGTTTACTGTGAGTGGAGCCGTAGCTAGAACTAAACTTTGTTCTTCTGAAATCTGATAAATGTCTGAAAGTACCAAACCACTGCCCTCCATAGCATGGCTTCAACTGCGGGTAAACAAGTAATTCGAGTTCAAAAACTTGTGGGGTTGCCGCTCCCCACACTCAAATCACTTGGGCGTATCTCTTAGGTTCTGAAGTACCTTTGTTGAAGTTAACATGTTCGGCAGAGCTTCAGCACACAATTTCTAACCCAATTGCGACAGCCCCTAAAAAATGAATGACTCATTTGTCTGTGATACTGTGTGTACTTCAATGTGTGCATGGTCTGATAAGTATGTACATACTATTGTATTTTGTATTTTGTTTATATTTCATGGAATTTGATATGTATGTGTATGTGTATGTATGTACCTATACTATGTGTGCACAAATGCAGTACTTACACTTGAAATAATTACACCAGTTAACATGAACATAATATGTATACATGTTTTTGGATGTACGATCACATGCACGTGTGTGAGGAATTGCTGAAGAAATTGTTTGAAGTGTAAACTGGAAGCACTTCGGCATGTCATAGGAATACTCCCCTAACTTGGCTGAAATATGTGCAGTAAGTGCCTGTATGTTCACACAAAATATCTTGGACTCACCACATCAAATGTGATGTGTTCTATCTGATAAAATGTGTTATCTTAGAATCTACTGAGGAGGATACCTGAGGTGTACTTGTTTGTACTGTATTATAATAATGCATGCAATCCTTGTCCACAAGTGTTTGTAGGGATAGTGGTGACAGGCCAGACTAGTGCCTGCTTATTGTCTATCATAACTTCTCAATCATAATGTTGACTGTCATTCTAAGCTGATGTGTTTTATTGCATTATTGTTATAACAGTACTACCATTTCCCATGCTAAGTGTTGTACAGTGAAACCTGCTTTATAGGGACACCTCTACGTGAAGACCACCTGTCCTCAGAGGCCACCTAACCCTGTCTCTCTAGTTGCCTTTATGTGCTGGTGTCACTCGTTGTATGTACTGTATGTACTATTTGTGTATGTACGATGTATGCCATATTATTGTTATATTATCATGCATACGTACGTATCTTTTATGTGTTATCCATGCACATGCACACATACGTACGTATGTACTAATGTACAGTTTTAGTGATAACTAGGTGTGAACGTGGTTCAGGACCTCGCTACGTGAAGTAGAATATGTCCGTATTTTGCTGTATTTATATATATTTTTGTTTTTGAAATTGATCATGAGATCACATGGATAGATTGAATTATCACAGGAATACTCTGCACACTGTGGGGAGTATTCCTGATTAGTAAAATCAATAATTGTTTTGAAATTCAAATGATATATTATAGATTGAATCATAACAGGAATAAAAAGAATTAGATCAACTTGACTGAAACAGGCAAAGTATATGCCTGTTGTGTGTATTATAAGATAATAGTTAAATTCCATGATGCACTCCAATTATAGTGTACTTCTGTATGTCAGATGAATGGCTTAGATAGAAGTTAAGACTCCTGTGTTATATCTTCTTGTGGGAGGTCAGCAATGGTAGAATGATGGAGACTGCTGGCAAAAAGGTCAAGTGGTGCTGGCAGGTTTGAGTATTTGATGACAATTGTAATTGGCTGTAACACTAGTTTCATACTGGTTAATTCTTCTAGTTGCATGCTATTTTGCTGTTTGTTGTGAAAATGTGGAATATAGGTAAATTACTCGTTTCATGGTAGTTTATCAAGTATAGTGTCTGCACATGTGATATGCTTACTAGCTATACATAACCTTGTAACGCTAGTTTCATACTGGTGGATTCTTTGAAAAGTTGTATGCTGTTTTCAAAATGGTGTTCATTGCAAAAATGTAGAATATATGGGTAGATTATATATATTTGGTGGTATATTTTATCAAATATAGTGACTGCACATCATGTGATAACTATACATGACCTTTATATCCACATTGATCACCTTGATTTTGGTAATTGTACATATTAAGTGGTAATGCTCAGACTATTAACATTTCTCCAATTTGTGATTCAAGTCATGTAATCATTCTAGTACTGATCCAGGTTCATATTGTTTCTTTGGGAGTACTATTTTTGGAGAACCTTTGTCACGGTTACATCTTTTGCATGTTTTGTAACGTGATGCATAGCCACATTTCTTGACAACTTGTGCAAAATTATTGTTCCACTGATTGGTTATGGAACATACTCATTACAGTATGTTTGCACAACTTTTACTTGTGTTCACTTGTGCATGATGTGTGGATGCATGCATGATTCCATTTGTAATTGTTCTGAGACAGCTCAACTCTCACAGTGCATTAACTGTGTTTGTGTTTCTTTTGTGGTTAACTGTATGTTTGTTTGTTAAGGTGTGGTACGTACGTTTCAAGGGCGTCGGAACCGCAGCGGCCACAGCGGCCATGGCCGCCCCACTTCTTCCTGCACCAGAAAAAAATAATTTTATTATTAATTTAGAACATTTTCAACTTTAATCTGGGTCAGTAGATCTGAAAATCAATAATCGTCTTCAAGATACCAGCAGACTCCATTTTCTTGTGGTATTGCTCAATATATAACGTAAAACTAAACGGATATTAACGGATATCACATGTGCTTTCATTATAAGTACACGTAGGCCTACGTATGATTTTGTTGGTCAATCTGAACATAGAATGACACAGTTAGGTAAATTCATCCCAACTGATTTGTAGTTATACCATGTGTAACATGTAACATTGTTGCTTTTGATTAATGAAAAGAATTTCTTCATTTTCACTGCAATATATATGAAGTAGAATATAATGAGGCTGATATATTTGTAGGTGATTGGTAGAAAATTTTTTTTAGGGCCGCTGCACTTGAAAATTGCTTCCGACGCCCCTGCGTTTAGACATACTTATACATTTGATGACATACCAAGAGCTACAGCTGTTGCACAACACTGCAAAGTGCTTAGCAAGAACAGTCATCTCACAATGAGGACAAAAGTCTTTAGGGATCAGGTAAAAGAAGTTAACGGACCCACTGGCCATATGGATTGATGACGTCGGGTTAGTAATAATAGGTAGAGTTAGGATTGGGGTTAGATCTGGGATTTTTTGACCTATATTACTTGGTTCAGAAAAGGATCCAAGATCTGACCCTACCCCTATTCATGCCATACTACAGAGCGAGTATGATGCTATGCCGATGTCATCAGGCCAAATGGCCAGTAGGTCGGTTCATTTTACCTGATCCAAAGCCCTCTAGACTGACGTCTTTCACATGAGAACCAGTCGCCTCTACAACAAGGAAATCGTCCCATAAAATGAGTAATGGAAATTCGTAGATTAGCCATCTTCTCGATTACGTAGACAGCACGTCATGTACAAATGTCTGCCAAGATGGACGTCACCATGGCTGACCAATTCGAGCTCCCGAACGACGAATTGATGAACCCCCTTTCGGCGCAATGAGGAATCGAAATTCTGTATGTAAAAACTTTGAAAGCCTTTCTTTTGATCGTTTTAAGCTTACCGACGGCACCCGACCTGGAACACCCAGCCCCTGAGTCAAAGAAACGTGAGTGTCATTATTCTCCGTCTCTTGGCAACTGCTGCTGATCTTGACGAAAGTCTTCCACCTCCGTCTGTGACGCGTCCGTGCCCCCTTCCGACGGGAGGGACGGATCGCGACCAGTCGATTTTAAACTCGTGGAATTTGCGCACAAAGAAAGTGCAAATGGGCCATAATTTGACGTTTGCCCCGACGAAAAGCAATTAGATGCGTGGGCGACCAACTTTCGACTCGCTTTGGACCGGAAACAATTAACCTCGCTAACGCTCGGTAATTAGGAATTAAGTTTATAGTAATGATATTCATAGTTCTCACTCCACACTACACCAGCTACTGGCTATCACACACTACCTAATAGTACACTATCAACACTACATGTTAGCTAACTCCAGTATAAAGTATTGTACTACAGTATCTAATCCTCTACAGTACATGTTGTGGTAGCTGGTTTGTCTGGTGGTGGTCAGCGAACGTAGATGACCATTGTCATCTGAGTGTGATATCGTGATGTTGAGATACGCGATGGTAGATGACAACTTTCCCACCGATCATCATCATTTGGGTTAGCTAATGCACCTTTGATAGTATCATAACTACCTTTGCTGAAAATCAGCCCAGTAAGAGTACTGTACGACAGAGGTGTTGGTGTAGATCTGTCGCTTATACAATGATCCACTATTCTAGTGACAGGCGTCAGCAATGTACCTCCAGTCCAGTGGTGGTCTATGTTCCTGTTGAATGTTCCCTTGTACGCATACACTAGTATTCCATTGTGGTAGGCAGCTATCATCATTTCTTCTGGTTGTAGTCTTGTCTTGTTCGGTTCATTGCACCATCCAACACTGAGATTAGTACATGGTTTATGAAATTGGCTGTGATAGTACATGTTTTTAGTCAGTCTGCCAACTTGTCGATATGAGTGCTTCCACACCAGAGACCATCCTCCTCCATCAATGGTCATTTCACAGTATGTCTGTACAATTAAGATTGGATTTAATGTTAGTGTATCATACTAATATATGTACTATCAAGTGGACTATATCCTCTAAATGTGTTGGACCGTAGGACCCCTTCATAAAGAGCACATTGGAACAAGTCATTTTGTCCACTGTAGAGGTTATAGAGGTGGTCTGCTCTTCAAAGGTGAAACATGTGTTTGCACTATGGGGAGGTGCATTTATGTGCCTCAGAGAGTGTCCTTTGTATGGAGGTAATTTATGTGTTATCCTTTAGTAGAGAGATTTCACTGTATGTACAGTAGTTGTGTAATGAATGAATTGCACACATGCTCTCACCAGTGTGCTTTGCACACACACACACACACACCAACACACACACACACACACACACACACACACACACACACACACACACACACACACACACACACACACACACACACACACACACACACACACACACACACACACACACACACACACACACACACACACACACACACACACACACACACACACACACAGTAACTACCTGTACAGTCTGCTCTCCCCAACAGGGATCCCCTACTTTGATCCAATACTGTCCATTCAGTAGACCATATGTTGGGTTATTATGAGCACTCTTAATGAGTTTGCAAGACTTTGCTGGGAATGAACTATTAGTACCAATGGCTGAGAGGATTCTGTTGGAGAATACATAGATAAGAGTTATAAATTCCCTGTATTTCTATACCACTGTCACACACGTACTCCACCTGGTGTGTTACTTGTCTAAATCGAGACTAACCCAGCCATCTGCACCCACATATCCCACAATACCATATTATGTGACCACCCAAAGAGGCAGGAAGGGAAATGTGGATTTAGCTACAGTGAATGTGGTTTGTGCAAACACCAACCAAGCAGATTGTTGAATGTGAACTGGGTTGGTTATATTCATAGAAAAGATGGCTGACAGTTATGATGGTTTGGCCCCAGTTATTAGGGGACAAACACTGATGTCTACTTGACTGAAGACAAGTGATTGTGACATAGTACATATGTGTCCTAATCTCCTCCACTTT
>OZ026559.1:1416844-1441844 GCA_964020155.1 Chondrilla cf. caribensis | reverse complement strand
TATCAGAGTCAGTGTTAAGCTGTTTGTCAAACACCAATCCAGTGAGAGTACCATGTTGTAGTGGTATTGGTACAGCTCTACTTTGTGTACAATGGTCCACTATTTGAGTGACAGGCATCATCAGTGTACCTCCACTCCAGTGGTGGTCTATGTTCCTATTGAATGTTCCCTTGTACGCATACACTAGTATTCCATTGTGGTAGGCAGCTATCATCATTTCTTCTGGTTGTAGTCTTGTCTTGTTGGGCACATTGCACCATCCAACACTGAGATCAGTACATGGTTTGTAGAATGAGCTGTGATAGTACATGTCTGTAGTCAGTGGGGAGACCTGTTTATATGAGTGCTTCCACACCAGAGACCATCCTCCTCCACTGGTGGTCATGTCACAGTATATCTGTAGTGGATAAGGTGGCTGGTGTACAGATTATTATACACAAAAACGTATCAAAGGTGTATTGAATAGGGTATTGGATCTGTATGTACGCAGTGTAGTGTGTATTGTTGAGTTGTACAGTACGTACATCCATGATCCAATAAGAATAACACACACATACAGATGACCACGCACACTCACACACACACACACACACACACACACACACACACACACACACACACAGTCACTACCTGCATAGTCTGTTCCACTCCTGAACAAGGATGAGCTACTTTGACCCAATACAGTCCACTCTGTGGTGGTTGACTACACTGGTTAGCAAGAGTGTCTCTGATGTGTTTACAAGACTTCCCAGGTAGTGAGCAAGCAGTTCCTATTGATGCCAGGAGTCTGAGGAGAAGGGGCAGTAGAGAATAAGGAATAAACAGCACTGAATGTGTAGCACTGTTGTAAAACAGCACTGAGAGGAGGGTTGAATAGCAGAGATCAGTAAAACAACACTGAGATCTCTGAGAGTCTTTGTGGAGGTACACCCCACCCTTCATGTCCCTCTAGGTTCCTATCCTGGTATGTTGTCTGGTGGATGTACTCAAACCTTGTACTCACTCAAAAGGTATCCATTCTCCACTTCTACAAATCCATATCATGTCCCCATTAGCTGGTACAGGGTGAACCTGTCCCTCTCTCCCAGAAGTACAGGTAGACGTAGGTAGTACTTGACGCTTGGTGGTTCTCTGGTGGGGGGGGATGGAGGAGTAATGAAAGAGGTATACAGTAGGTAACAATGTCAGTTATGTGTGTTGTTTGTCACAATAGTTATCTCTTACAACCCTACCTGTCTTCATGCACTCACCTTCATCACATGGTGGTTTCCTGTATCTAATGTCTTCTCTTTGGCATTCTCCTGAGCCATTGTCTGTTCCCACAAACCAGTGGTAACAACCAAGAACAGTGCTATGATCATAAAGAGGTTCATCTTCACCAGAAAATTCTAATCTCCTAGAAGCCAGTTGTTATCTTGATCCAGTCCCACTATCAGCAAACACAGTTGTTAGTTCTCGAGTGACAAGCTGTCCACTTTTATACCATGTGATCTGGAACTGTGGAGTTGTTTACCAGACATTGTGGTGGGTGTTTACTGTGAGTGGTTTGTAACTAGAACTAAACTTTGTTCTTCTGAAATCCAATAAATGTCTGAAAGTACCAAACCACTGCCCACCATAGATTGTCTGCCACTATAGCATGGCTTCAACTGCAGGTAAACAAGTAATTTCAGTTCAAAAAATCGTGGGGATGCCCCCCCCCCCCCCACACACACACTCAAATTACTTGGGTATCTTTCTTAGGTTCAGAAGAACCTTCACTGAAGTTAATATGTTTGGCGGAGCTTCAGCTGCATGGATTCTAGCCCAACTGCAACAGCCCCTAAAAAATGAATGACTCTTTGTCTGTGATACTGTGTGTGTACTTCAGTGTGTGCATGGTCTGATAAGTATGTACATACTATTGTATTTTGTATTTTGTTTATATTTCATGGAATTTGACATACTGTAGCCACATTGCTACATGGCTATTTGAATAGGTGTGGTTGGTAGGACCATGGCCGCACCTGAAGTCAGTACAAGGCCATTATAATACAACTAGTGTTATGGGATTATTTGGCTTGTTGAAACCATTTTTTGTCTACATACTTCAGACTCTCACTTCCATGGTGATTTAATCTATTGAACTGGCAACATTCTCATAGCACTTAAACAACAAAATATGCTCACTGCCTCATACATGATATCAGCTCCAACTGGTATGTTATAATGATACTCAGACCAGTTTTGGTATATCGACCAACTTTGTACAGTGTGTAGTTTATAATGCAAGCAGTGAGCTATAATTATTGGGAAGATTGTCGTAATGATATTCATAGCTCTCACTCCACACTACACCAGCTACTGGCTATCACACACTACCTAATAGTACACTATCAACACTACATGTTAGCTAACTCCAGTATAAAGTATTGTACTACAGTATCTAATCCTCTCCAGTACATGTTGTGGTAGCTGGTTTGTCTTGTGATGGTCAGCGAACGTAGATGGCCATCGTCATCTGAGTATGGTATGATGATGATGAAATACTTGATGGTAGCCTACATTCCTCCCAGCGATCATCTTCACTTGGGTGATCTAAAGTGCCACGGATAGTATCCTCATCACCCTCCTTGGCAAAAATCAACCCAGTGAGAGTCCTGTATTGGAAAGGTGCTGGTACACCACTACTATATCTACAATGGTCCACTATTTGAGTGACAGGGGTCAGCAATGTAGCTCCAGTCCAGTGGTGGTCTATGTTCCTGTTGAATGTTCCCTTGTACGCGTACACTAGTATTCCATTGTGGTAGGCAGCTATCATCATTTCTTCTGGTTGTAGTCTCGTCTTGTTGGGCACATTGCACCATCCAACACTGAGATCAGTACATGGTTTGTAGAATGAGCTGTTGTAGAACATGTCTATAGTCAGTGGAGAGACCTGTAGATATGAGTGCTTCCACACCAGATGCCATCCTCCCTCATCAGTGGTCATGTCACAGTACGTATATCTACAGAATACGTGGTTGGATGTAGTGGTTAGTGTGTGAATATAATTGCCTATTAACGTCTCAGATTCATTGTGTAATACTATCAACTGGACTATCGTGTCTCTCTGTGCAATTGCAATCTGTTGTGTGATGTCATACAGTGAATGCATCACACAGACACACTCAAGCATCACTCCATGATGACTATGCATGCAAACATGTACCTACACACACACACACACACACACACACACACACACACACACACACACACACATGCACACACACACACACACACACACACACACACACACACACACACACACACACACACACACACACACACACACACACACACACACACACACACACACACACACACACACACACACACACACACACACACACACACACACACACACACACACACACACACACACACACACACACACACACACACACACACACACACACACATACACACACACACACACACACACACACACACACACACACACACACACACACACACATACACACACACACACACACACACACACACACACACACACACACACACACACACATACACACACACACACACACACACACACACACACACACACACACACACACACACACACACATACACACACACACACACACACACACACACACACACACACACACACATACACACACACACACACACACACACACACACATACACACACACACACACACACACACACACGCACACACGCACACACGCACACACTCACCCCCCACATACACACACAGTCACTACCTGTATGGTCTGCACATCATCTGAACAAGGATCATCTACTTTCACCCAGTATCCTCCACTCTGTGGAGTACACGTCTGGTTACTAAGAGTACTTCTAATGTGTTTGCAAGACTTCCCAGTGAGTGTACTAGTAGTTCCCACAGCTGATATGAGTCTGAAGGAGAGAATTTGGTAAGAAGGTATTTTGTGTACCTCAAAACGCACATTCACAAGCATACATTGTGCACATGTAATATGGATGTGAGGATGAAATCGGCAAAACCAATATCTGAATTGATGTGAGGCAAGTGATTGTGATGCAGTATTGTTGACTAATCCCCACATCTTGTGTCTGTGTGTGTGTGTGTGTGTGTGAAGGGTGCACTCACATCTGAGGGATCCATTCTTCACTTCTACACATCCACACAATGTCCCCATCAGTTTTGGAGTGTATTTTTCCTTCCTTCTTGGAAGTACAGGTAGTATTGGGAGCTTCTGCTGCTTGACGCTGGGTGGTTCTCTGGTAGATGGGAAGTGGGGGAATAGTGAGGGAGTTGAGTGAATCATGTGTGTTATTTGTAGTCTTAACAGTGGAAGTCTCCCCTTGGACTATCACAGCACTCCTTGTCTACAAGTTCACCAGGTCCAGTCTCACCAGACTGGGATTCAGACTGGGATCCTACCACTAGTCTATTAGTGCTACTACTGTATTAGTAAATGTTCACCTTGATCACATGGTGACTTCCTGTATCCAGTACTCCATTAGTGTTGGTGTTTTGGGCCATTGTCTGTTCCCACAAACCAGTGGTAACAACCAAGAACAGTGGTATGATCATAAAGAGGTTCATCTTTCCCAGAGAATTGCAATCTTGTAGTAGCCAGTCAGTGAGTTGTTATCTTGATCCAGTCCCAGCAAACACAGTTGTTAGTTGTTGTGTGACAAGCTGTCCACTTCATACCATGTGATCTGGAACTGTGGAGTTGTTGTGAGCAGTTCATGACAATAACAAAGGTTGTTTTTCTAGAATCCAATAAATGTCTAATAACACCAAACCACCACCTACCATGGAGTGGCTTCAACCTCGTAAACTCCAGGGTGGGAGTATGTGTGTATACTCAGTCTGTCAATATTCCTACATGCAGCATGATATTGTGTTCTGTTGTACATGTGTGTAATATGTGGTTGGGTGTCCCTGTGTCAGTTCACTTGTCTCCCATTCCAAGTTTACTGTAGGGGTGCACATCTGTATGATATGGTAGTCTACAGGATGTCACACTGCAGGGTGTTGGAGTGTGTGACTGGAGAGTGTGGAGCACCATGGGTGACTAGCCTCACCAAGGTCAGTGACCTTTAGTGTGATAAGTGGGACATCACGTCCACTTGGTTGTCAGTCCATATTCAAGCGGCAATCCAAGCAGTGGGAACCGCAGATGGCCATTTCCAAAGGTCACTGACCTTGGTGTGGCTAGTCAGCCATACAGCTCCACACTCTCCATACTTAACCCCTGGCCAGGTCTTGACTAATCAAACCATCCTCCGATGTGTGACTGTTAGCTTTCACATGGTCACTCAGACAGTAGAGGAAATGTACAAGCTCAGCATTACCTTACTCTTATGTACGTAGCTATGTGTGATGGTGTAACACATGTAACTCCTACTCAGGAAGCATGTAGCATGCATGTTATACATATGTATAATATAATAATATAGTATGCGTGTGTTAGGTAAGGCCTATTTTATTACATCAATCAAACATCCAAACAATCCAGTACATTTCATTTGGACAGGTTACTATTCTAGCATGATGTAGAATTTAGTCATCTTGTTGGTATTTATGTAGCCAACCCACATGAGCTGACACTCCAGATAACTGAGTGTGTAGTGTGTGGTTTCTCTGTATCAGAGATGTGTACCTAAGAGTCCAGGGCCATTATATACATACACTACTCAATGTGCACTCAACAAGTGTGCTGTACTGAAAAGATAAATATGCTTTTCCCAGGAATTGCTTGCTGTGGTTACACTGTTTCGTTGCGACCATTGCCGCACCTGAAGTCGGAACAAGACCATTGTAACACAACTAGTGTTATGTGATTATTTGGCTTGTTGAAACCATTTTATATCTACGTACTTCAGACTCTCATTTCCATGGTGATTTAATCTATTAAACTGGCAACATTCTCATAACATAACAAATAGGCTCACTGCCTCATATAAGATACCAGCTCCAACTGATATGTCATAATGATATTCAGACCTGTTTTAGTATATCAACCAACTTTGTACAGTATGCAGTGTATAATGCAAACTATGAGCTATAATAATAGGTAAGATTGTCGTAATGATATTCATAGTTCTCACTCCACACTACACCAGCTACTCCCTATCACACACTACCTAATAGTACACTATCAACACTACATGTTAGCTAACTCCAGTATAAAGTATTGTACTACAGTATCTAATCCTCTCCAGTACATGTTGTGGTAGCTGGTTTGTCTGGTGATGGTCAGCGAACGTAGATGGCCATTGTCATCTGAGTATTGTATTGTGTTGATGAAATATATGATGGTAGACGGCAACCTTGCCAGCGCCTATCATCATTTGGGTTAGCTAATGTACCCAGGATAGTATCATAACCACCTTTGCCGAAAATCAATCCAGTAAGAGTATTGTGCGACCGGGGTGTTGGTGCAGATTTGGAGTTTGTACAATGATCCACTATTCTAGTGACAGGCGTCAGCAGTGTAGCTCCAGTCCAGTGGTGGTCTATGTTCCTGTTGAATGTTCCCTTGTATGCATACACTAGTATTCCATTGTGGTAGGCAGCTATCATCATTTCTTCTCATTTCTTCTGGTTGTAGTCTTGTCTTGTTCGGCTCATTACACCAACCAACACTGAGATTAGTACATGGTTTGTGGAATGAGCTGTTGTAGTACATGTCCTTAGTCAGTCTGCCAACTTGTCGATATGAGTGCTTCCACACCAGATGCCATCCTCCTCCATCAATGGTCATTTCACAATATGTCTATACAATTAAGATTGGATGTAGTGTTAGTGTATCATACTAATATATGTACTATCAAGTGGACTATATCCTCTAAACGTGTTGGACCGTAGGACCTCTTCATAAAGAGAACATTGGAACAAGTCATTTTGTCCACTGTAGAGGTTATATAGGTGGTCTGCTCTTCAAAGGTGAAACATGTGTTTGCACTATGGGGAAGTGCATTTATGTGCCTTAGAGAGTGTCCTTTGTAGGGAGGTAATTTCTGTGTTGTCCTTTAATAGAGAGGTTCCACTGTATGTACAGTAGTTGTGTAATGAATGAATTGCACACATGCTCTCACCAGTGTGCTTTGCACACACGTACACACGCACACACACACACACACACACACACACACACACACACACACACACACACACACACACACACACACACACACACATGCACGCACACACACACAGACACACACACAGTGACTACCTGTACAGTCTGCTCTCCCCAACAGGGATCCCCTACTTTGATCCAAAACTGTCCATTTAGTAGACCAAATGTTGGGTTATCATGAACACTCTTAATGTGTTTACAAGACTTTGCTGGGAGTGAACTAGTAATACCAATGGCTGAGAGGATTCTGTGGGAGAGAGAATACATAGATTAGAGTTATAATTTTTCTGTATTTCTATACCACTATCACACACCTACGTACTCCACCTGGTGTGTTACTTATCTAAATCCATACTAACCCTGCCATCTGCACCCACAAATCCCACAATACCATATTTATGTGTCCACCCAAAGAGGCAGGAAGGGAAATGTGGATCTAGCTACAGTGAACGTGGTTTGTGCAAACACCAACCAAGCAGATTGTTTCAATGTGAACTAGGTTGGTTATATTCATAGAAAGATGGCTGACAGTTATGATAGTTTGGGTCCAGTTATTAGGGGACAAACACTGATGTCTACTCGACTGGAGACAAGTGATTGTGACATAGTACATATGTGTCCTAACCTCCTCCACTTTCCTACCACAGTGTATCTGTGTGGTGAATGTACTCACATATGAGGGGTCCATTGTCTACTTCTACAAATCCATATCAAGCTCCCATTAGCTGGTTTGTGGTACACCTGTCCCTCTTTCCCTGAAGTGCAGGCAGTATTTGGAGCTTCTGCTGCTTGACGCTTGGTGATTCTCTGGTAGATGGAAAGTGGGGGATTAGTACAGAAGTGTGGTTTTGAACTATAACATAACAGATCTCCTCCATCATACCACTCCTTGTTACATGTTGACCAATCTGTACGTGTACACTCACCTTGATCACATGGTGACTTCCTGTATCCAGTACTCCATTAATGTTGGTGTTTTGAGCCATTGTCTGTTCCCACAAACCAGTGGTAACAACCAAGAACAGTGGTATGATCATAAACAGGTTCATCTTTCCCAGAGAATTGCAATCTTGTAGTAGCCAGTCAGTGAGTTGTTATCTTGATCCAGTCCCACTATCAGCAAACACAGTTGTTAGTTGTTGTGTGACAAGCTGTCCACTTTTATACCATGTGATCTGGAACTGTGGAGTTGTTTACCAGACAATGTGGAGTTGTTTACTGGACATTGCTGTAGAGGTTATATAATCAAGCCATTTGTACAAGGAACTCCCCTCGGTGGTTTTATGTGTGTTTTATAACAAGAGTTCTCATAGAAGCAAAGTGCACAGTTTACTGAACACATTATGTCACTACCATGTTTGTATTGAGTTTAAAGTTCAGTTATTTTGTAACATCACATGTAGGAGGTGTTCTATCCACCGCACGTTGTTCATGTACATTATATGTATTGTATAATATTATACTATATCCAATGTAGTGATATTGATACAGCTACGTACTGTAGACACACTATCTGATAGTACTTCTTCCACTGTGTGTAGTATAACGAACATTCACAGTAATTAATATTGAAATAATGATATTCATAGTTTTCACTTCACACTACACCAGCTACTGGCTATCACACACAACCTAATAGTACACTATCAACACTACATGTTAGCTAACTCCAGTATAAAGTATTGTACTACAGTATCTAATCCTCTACAGTACATGTTGTGGTAGCTGGTTTGTCTGGTGATGGTCAGCGAACGTAGATGGCCATCGTCATCTGAACATCCTGTGCTGTTGATGAAATACTTGATGGAAGCTGGCATTCATACCAACGATCATCGTCACTTGGGTTAGCTAGTGTACCTTGGATAGTGTCTGAGTTACCTTTTGTGCTGTCTTTCTGGAAAACAAGTCCAGCCAAATCATTTTCTTGTCGTGGTGTTGGTGCAGTTCCACTTCCTGTACAACGGTCCACTATTTGAGTGACAGGCACCTGCAGTGTAGCTCCACTCCAGTGGTGGTCTATTCCCCAATTGAATGTTCCCTTGTACGCGTATACTAGTATTCCATTGTGGTAGGCAGCTATCATCATTTCTTCTGGTTGTAGTCTTGTCTTGTTGGGCACATTGCACCATCCAACACTGAGATTAGTACATGGTTTGTAGAATGAGCTGTGATAGAACATGTCTGTAGTCAGTGGGGAGACCTGTCGATATGAGTGCTTCCACACCAGAGACCATCCTCCCCCATCAGTGGTCATATCACAGTATGTCTACAGTATTTATGGTTATATGTAGTGGTTAGTGTATGGATAATGTTTCATGAGATTCACACATACACGTACACATGAACGCAAACACAAATGTGTGCACAACACTTTAACTGAACTATTGTTTCATCATGAGAATTTTGTTGTGTGTGGTTTTGTACAATGAATATGCACTTCATTGTATGCAAGTGTACTATTCACATACAATCCTATCTGTTTGCCTGAAAACAGTTCCTACCTGTATGGTCTGCTTTTCTCCTGAACAAGAATCAGTCACTGCAACCCAATATGGCCGATTTGATGAGTCACAGATCTCATTACTAAATGTATCTCTAATATTTTTACAAGACTTCCCAGGGGATGCACTTGTATCTCCTACAGCTGATTTGAGTCTGATAGATAGGGAAAGAGTTGTAGATTCTGGTTTGTCAGTTACATCACTAAATCAGTACAGACTAAGCATTGAATGTATGACGTATTGTATGGAAAAATTGGAAGTAGGAATATCCCAGGATATTTCTAAAACGTTAGCCAATAGGTTCTAGCTCACAGAGCCTTCCTCCAATTCTTTTATTGTCAAATATCCTGAATATTGCATAGTATTACATGATATTATCTTCTGACAGTGTGTTTTTGTACCAATAATTGACCTGTTTCTGCAGCAGTTTCGAATTAAACCTGTTTTCATGTTGACTGAACTTTGTGTGGAGTATACGTTACCAACTGTAAACTAGTGAAGATTTGTGTATGTCAAACAGGATGTGTATGGCATTGTAATATTAATATCATGTGGATACAGTGGAACCCAACTCAAAGTCCCCCTTAATACAAAGGGACAGTAATTCCTAGTCCCAGGAATTTCTATAATGTAATAGGTATTACACTTTCCATGTATGGCAGTATTAGGACTACGTCACTTGTAGTACTGTTTTGAGCACTGTCAGAACTTTCAAAGGAAAGCAACACCTCTGTTTGAGCTTCTATCAGGTTTGCAATCAGCATGATTAGGGAATATCATATTGAAAAGTACGTTGTTTTCTGAATTGGGTGATTGCTAATATTGATGAGTTGAACATCAAATGATTTTTTAGTCAGGTGGAAACCATTGACAATTCAGTAGAAATGTGCATGTATTAATCTACTTGAGCAGGTTTTGTCACAATTCATTTTCATAGTTACAGGTGCGCAAATACTCACCTGAAAGGCTTCCATTCTTCATTTCTGCATATCCATATCACACTACTATTAGCTGGTACTGGGTGTACCTGCCCTTCTTTCTTAGAAGTACAGGCAGTATTTGGAACTTCAGCAATTTGACGTTTGGTGGTTCTCTTGTGGATGAGGGGTGAAGGAGAAATAAACAATTGACCCTGTGAATCATGTGTGTTATTAATTGTGTGTTTCTACCAGTGGAATCTCTTTCCCAACATTAGCCCTATTGTCTGCATGATCAACACTTTTAACTGTACATGTACACTCACCTTGATCACATGGTGACTTCCTGTATCCAGTACTCCATTAGTGTTGGTGCTTTTAGCCATTGTCTGTTCCCACAAACCAGTGGTAACAACCAAGAACAGTGGTATGATCATAAAGAGGTTCATCTTTCCCAGAGAATTGCAGTCTTGTAGTAGCCAGTCAGTGAGTTGTTATCTTGATCCAGTCCCACTATCAGCAAACACAGTTGTTAGTTGTTGTGTGACAAGCTGTCCACTTTTATACCATGTGATCTGGAACTGTGGAGTTGTTTACCAGACATTGTGGTGGCTGTTTACTGTGAGTGGTTTGTAACTAGAACTAAACTTTGTTCTTCTGAAATCTGATAAATGTCTGAAACTACCCAAACCACTGCCCACCATAGCTTGGCTTCAAATGCAGGTAAACAAGTAATTCTAGTTCAAAAATCGTGGGGCTGCCGACCCCCGCACTCGAATTACTTAGGCATCTTTCTTAGGTTCAAAAAAACCTTCACTCAAGTTAATATATTTGGTGGAGCTTCAGCGCACCAATTTTAGCCCAACTGCGACAGCCCCTAAAAAATGAATGACTCATTTGTCTGACATACTGTGTATACTTTAATGTGTGCATGGTCTGATAAGTATGCACATACTATTGTATTTTGTATTTTGTTTATATTTCATGGAATGTGACATACTGTAGCAACATTGCTACATGGCTATTTGAGTAGGTGTGGTTGGTAGGACCATGGCCACACCTGAAGTTAGAACAAGGCCATTGTAATGGAACTAGTGTTATAGGATTATTTGGTTTGTTGAAGCCTTTTATGTCTACGTACTTCAGACTCTCATTTCTATGGTGATTTAATCTATTGAACTGGCAACATTCTCATAACACATGACAATCAACAACAAAATATGCTTACTGCCTAATACAAGATACCAGCTCCAACTGATATGTTATAATGATATTCAGACCAGTTTTAGTATATTGACCAACTTTGTACTGTGTGTAATGTATTATGCAAACTATAAGCTATAATAATTGGTAAGATTGTTGTAATGATATTCATAGCTCTCACTCCACACTACACCAGCTACTCCCTATCACACACTACCTAATAGTACACTATCAACACTACATGTTAGCTAACTCCAGTATAAAGTATTGTACTACAGTATCTAATCCTCTACAGTACATGTTGTGGTAGCTGGTTTGTCTGGTGATGGTCAGCGAACGTAGATGGCCATCGTCATCTGAACATTGGATCTACTTACTGAGATCCATGATGGTAGAGAACACCTTAGCCAGCGCCTATCCACAATTTGGTTGGCTAATGTCCCCTTGAGCTCGATAGTATCATAGTAATTTTTTTTGCCAAAAATCAATCCAGTTGGAGTATTGTACGGCAGAGGTGTTGGTGCCCATGTATTGTACCCTGTACAATGATCCACTATTCGAGTGACAGGCATCAGCAGTGTGGCTCCACTCCAGTGGTGGTCTATGTTCCTGTTGAATGTTCCCTTGTACGCGTACACTAGTATTCCATTGTGGTAGGCAGCTATCATCATTTCTTCTGGTTGTAGTCTTGTCTTGTTGGGCACATTGCACCATCCAACACTGAGATCAGTACATGGTTTGTAGAATGAGCTGTTGTAGTACATGTCTGTAGTCAGTGGAGAGACCTGTAGATATGAGTGCTTCCACACCAGAGACCATCCTCCTTCATTGGTGGTCATGTCACAGTATGTCTACAGTATATATACATTGATGTTCTGGTATGATGCATACACTGGAAATGCATTGTATGGCTATATTGTGTACATCATGATTAATAATATTAATAATATCATTATTTCATTGCAAGAAACATGCACACACACACACTTACGTACAGCACGCACACACACACACTCACTCACTCACTCACACACACACACACACACACACACACACACACACACACACACACACACACACACACACACACACACAGCTCTTACCTGTATGGTCTGCTTAAATCCTGAACAACAATCATCCACTTTGATCCAATGTGGTCCACTCAGTGAACTGCATGTCTTATTGTCAAGTGTATTTTTAAGGTGTTTACAGGACTTCCCAGGGTGTGTAGTTGTAGCTCCTATAGCTGGTAGGAATCTGAAGGAGAGAATACAAAAAGATAATATGTAGGTTGTGTATACTTCAAGTCAAATTTGTGTTTTCATTTCTCCTCTTGAAAACATTCATCTTCTGATCTTATATGTTTACCTTTGTAATAGTGTGTGTACTGTGTGGAGTGTTACAGTATTAAGTTTCTATTATAATGAGCATAATAAACTGGAATGGAAAAGGTCCACTCAGTCTGTCAATATTATATCCTATAATGTATTAAATAGCTCTGCTGTAAAGTATTGGCTCAGGAGGGTAGAGTATGCACTGCACACATAGGTACATCTTGTGTCAAGGGTATAGGAAATCCAAAGGGACATGCATTTCCCCTATATCCACACAAATGGAAGATCCTTTCACGTATACTGTCTTCCTTTGTTCAAGCTCATGGTGTTATACACACTATAACAAACTGATGAGTACATAGTGTATGCATACTGTGACTGTACATGACAAGGCATTGTGTTGTATCGATCCTTTCTAATCTCCTCCATATTCCTACCTCAATGTGTGCATGTGATGAGTATCCTGTACTTACGTGTAAGGTTTCCATTCCCCACTCATGCAAATCCATATGATATCACCATCAGGTTTGGGGTGTATGTCTCCACCATTCTCAGTAGTACAGGCAGTCTTTGGAACGTCCACTCCTTGATGCCTAGTGGATCTCTGATAGATTAGTATAGTAGAGAAATATGTACCCATTGGCCATCTGCAAAAGTATTGTCCCATGAAAATTTCCAGCTATCCGGTATGTACCCGTTGGCACTACGAACACATTACAGTATATATTTGTACTAATTTTGTAGGAGTCCCAATGGTTGCTGAGATAACTTATATCAAATTATGCTCTGACTACACAGAGGTAGACTCAGTGATTCCCTTACCTGTAGACATATGATTGTGAACTGTACAAGCCCACACTGAATATGGACATGCTGCACCAGGTTCAATCTCACAATGTACTAATCATGTCCACATACCTTGAAGTGGTTTCTGGCATCTACTACAGTATGCGTAGCTGTTTCTTTGTTATCGTTGCGGTTGTTGTTGTCATTCTCAGCCAAAGTTTGATCCAACAGAACGAATGTACCAAACACCAAAAGTGGTATTAATAACTTCATCTTCAACAGTTAAGATCTCAACTTGCCAAAGATAGTCAGTAACCTGGTAATCTGTTATAGATAAGGTTTGTACTCACAATAGACTTGATATATTTTGTGATAATGGGTATTCTACTGGTTACCGCCAGCATTCAATCTCTTTTATGCTTGTTCACTGGAAGTATGGGCTTTATTTTTCTTTGATTGTTGTTTCAATTTATGTACTTTCATGAATAATGTTAACCTTTGCTACTGAGGACTTTCCAGCCTGCCCCCATCTACGACATCATTTTGTGTAGCCTGCAAATTCTTGGAGAGATAATTTCAGTAGGGGTATTAAATTGAATTTCTATCTGTTATGTCTTGTCTTGTATCAATTTGTTTTCTATTTTTATACTGTTTACTTCTACCTGTGTGTGAGTGTGTTGTACAGCAAACAAATGTAATGGTATTCATAGTTCTACACTGTGTCCACAGTATGACGTCTTTGTTGTAGATTTATTGAAGAATCAAAATGGTAATATAATTTTGCAGAATCCTAACCTAATGGCTAATTAATAGTCCATAGACATTTGACAGAAACTACTGTCTTGTAACTTACAGAGACAGATATCTTAGAATTCCTTCAACTGTTAGCTTGTTTTGTTTAACTTTCCAAATTAAATGGTAATGATAATACCTAGGGGTAGTTGTAGGGTATTAGCTATGCTTTTGTCTACTGTTGAACCCGTCCACTGTGTGTGCAATATCATATTTACGTATAAATACAGTGGAACCTGTTCATAGAGACCATCCAAGCTACCAGGAAAAGTTGTCCTATGTACAGAGGTGTTGTACACTGTGGTAGAGTTGACGTTGTGGTTACTCCAATAATGGTCACATAGGATAGGTGGTTGTTTTATTGAGGTGGTCTTCAGGTTGAAATAATCATATCATCATAGACATACGTATATATAATGTGCAGATGCTTTATCCATTGGGTATATTTATATGTAACCCAATGACATGTATATGCACGTATATACATAATAGCATTATATGATATCATGTAGTTTAACATTACTGATATCAATGTAATGATATTCATAGTTCTCACTCCACACTACACCAGCTACTCCCTATCACACACTACCTAATAGTACACTATCAACACTACATGTTAGCTAACTCCAGTATAAAGTATTGTACTACAGTATCTAATCCTCCACAGTACATGTTGTGGTAGCTGGTTTGTCTGGTGATGGTCAGCGAACGTAGATGGCCATCGTCATCTGAGTATTGTAAGATGATGATGACAAAGTTCCTGGCAGATAACATCCTAACCAGCGTCTATCACGTGGTCTGGCTAGTGAACCAGAGATGGTATTAGTGCCTGTAAATTTTTGAAAAACCAATCCGGTCAAATCACCATCTTGCTGCGGGGTTGGTACTCTGGTTCCACTTCGTGTACAATAATCCACTATTCTAGTGACAGGCATCAGCAGTGTAGCTCCAGTCCAGTGGTGGTCTATGTTCCTGTTGAATGTTCCCTTGTACGCGTACACTAGTATTCCATTGTGGTAGGCAGCTATCATCATTTCTTCTGGTTGTAGTCTTGTCTTGTTGGGCACATTGCACCATCCAACACTGAGATCAGTACATGGTTTGTCGAATGAGCTGTGATAGTACATGTCTGTAGTCAGTGGGGAGACATCTATATATGAGTGCTTCCACACCAGAGACCATCCTCCTCCATTGGTGGACATGTTACAGTATATCTGTACAATTAAGATTGTATGTAGTGTCTAGTGTATCATGAGATCATAAGATAATAGATGAAATGATCCTTTGTAATATCCTATCAATTGGACTATTTCCTCTAAATGTGTTGGACAGTGGAACCTCTACATAATGGACACATTGGAACCAGTCATTTTTTTCACCGTAGAGAGCTAGGTTGTACACTCTTCAGAAGTGCAAAATGTATTATGGGAAAGTATAATTATGCACCTCAGAAAGTGTCCTTTGCAGGCAGGTACATAATTCCTGTGGTGTACTTTATTTCAAGTGCCCTTTAATAGAGAAGTTTCACTGTATATACATTAGTTGTGTAATGAATGAATTGCATGCATGATCTCACCAGTGTGCTTTACACACACACACACACACACACACACACACACACACACACACACACACACACACACACACACACACACACACACACACACACACACACACACACACACACACACACACACACACACACACACACACACACACACACACACACACACACACACACACACACACACACACACACACACACACACACACACACACACACACACACACACACACACACACACACACACACACACACACACACACACACACACACACACACACACACACACACACACACACACACACACACACACACACACACACACACACACACACACACACACACACACACACACACACACACACACACACACACACACACACACACACACACACACACACACACACACACACACACACACACACACACACACACACACACACACACACACACACACACACACACACACACACACACACACACACACACACACACACACACACACACACACACACACACACACACACACACACACACACACACACACACACACACAGTCACTACCTGCATAGTCTGTTCCACTCCTGAGTAAGGATGAGCCACTTTGACCCAATACAGTCCACTCTGTGGTGGTTGACTACACTGGTTAGCAAGAGTGTCTCTGATGTGTTTACAAGACTTCCCAGGTAGTGAGCGAGCACTTCCTATTGATACTATGAGTCTGAGGGGAGGGTTGAACAACAGAGAATATGGAATAAACAGCACTGAATGTGTAACCCTATGGTAGAACAGCATTGTGAGATCTCTCTGAGAGTCTTTGGGAAGGTACACCCCAATCTTCATGCCCCTCTAGGTTCCTATCCTGGTATGTTGTCTAGTGGATGTACTCGAACCTTGTACTCACTCAAAAGGTATCCATTCTCCACTTCTACAAATCCATATCATGTCCCCATTAGCTGGTACAGGGTGAACCTGTCCATCACTCCGAGACGTACATGTAGTAGTAGGTACTGCTTGACGCTTGGTGGTTCTCTGGTGGTGGGGGAATGGAGGAATAATGAGAGAGTTATACAGTAGGTAACAATGTCAGTTATGTGTGTTGTTTGTCACAGTTCTGAGGGAAGTCTGCTCCATTATAACAGTCCTAGTCTACTTGTACTCACCTTCATCACATGATGGTTTTCTGTATCTAACTTGTCTTTGTCATTCTCTTGAGCCATTGTCTGTTCCCACAAACCAGTGGTAACAACCAAGAACAGTGGTATGATCATAAAGAGGTTCATCTTTCCCAGAGAATTGCAATCTTGTAGTAGCCAGTCAGTGAGTTGTTATCTTGATCCAGTCCCACTATCAGCAAACACAGTTGTTAGTTGTTGTGTGACAAGCTGTTCACTTTTATACCATGTGATCTGGAACTGTGGAGTTGTTTACCAGACATTGTGGTGGCTGTTTACTGATATTGATATTCTTTCCCAGAACTGTCCCCATCTATGATGTCATTGATGTATAAACTGTAGATTTTTTAAGTTTCAGGGGGTATTAATAAAACACTGTCAGTTCTTGTTCGGGAAATTAAATGTAATGCATGTAATTAAATGATATTCATAGTTGTACAGTGTATCTATGACATCATCGTGGTAGCTTTGTTGAGAAATGAATATAGCAAAATGTAATATTATACTGTACAGACTCCTAGCCTAACAGCCAATTAATACGTAGTTTATAGACATTTGAGGAAAACAACTGTATCTGGTATACAAAAACGTACCTTTCAAATATCCTACTGACAACAACTGTTAACATGTTTTGTTTGACTTCCTAAATTGAATGATTATGATAATAATTGTAGCTATATGTGTTTTGTCTACTGTTGAACTCTTCCACTGTGTGTAAATTGTCTATTAATACAGTGAAACCTGTACATGAAGACCACCCAACTAGGGAACAACAATAGTTGTCCTATGTACAGAGGTGTTTCACTGTAGTAGAGTTGGCGTTGTGGTTAGTCCAATGATAGTCACTCAGGACAGGTGGTCTGTATACACAGGTGTTTTGCTGTAGTGGAGTTCACATTGTTGGTAGTCCAATAATAGTTATACTGAGGATAGGTGGTTGTTGTAGAGTATAGAGGTGGTGTTTTTGACACAGGATTGGTTGAACTGCATAATTCAATGTTACACACATAATCATATTCATAGTTCTCACTCCACACTACACCAGCTACTCACTATCACACACTACCTAATAGTACACTATCAACACTACATGTTAGCTAACTCCAGTATAAAGTATTGTACTACAGTATCTAATCCTCTACAGTACATGTTGTGGTAGCTGGTCTGGTGATGGTCAGCGAACGTAGATGGCCATCGTCATCTGAACATTGGATCGTTTTGCTGAAATACATGATGGGAGCCAACATTCCTCCCAGCGTTCATCTTCTGGACCAACTCTAATAGTATTTGTATTAATAGTTCCATCTACTCCTCTGGTGAAGGCCAATCCAGGGTAAACATCTTCACCTTTTGGTGTTGGTACTCCAATTCCACTTCGTGTACAACGGTCCATTATTCTAGTGACAGGCATCAGCAATATACCTCCAGTCCAGTGGTGGTCTATGTTCCTGTTGAATGTTCCCTTGTACGCGTACACTAGTATTTCATTGTGGTAGGCAGCTATCATCATTTCTTCTGGTTGTAGTCTTGTCTTGTTGGGCACATTGCACCATCCAACACTGAGATCAGTACATGGTTTGTAGAATGAGCTGTGATAGTACATGTCTGTAGTCAGTGGGGACACATCTACATAGGAGTGCTTCCACACCAGAGACCATCCTCCTTCATTGATACTCATGTCACAGTATATCTGTATGTAGTAGAATGTGGAATTGGGGCCAGTGCTTGGAAGGCATATTGTAAGTATGTGGTATTAATTTTACTTTCTGTGTATATCTTTTAATAGTCTACAGTAGTGTATATGCACACTCAATCAATTGACACACACACGCACACACACGCACACACACATACACACACACACACACACACACACACACACGCACACGCACACACACACACACACACACACACACACACACACACACACACACACAGTCACTACCTGCATAGTCTGTTCCACTCCTGAACAAGGATGAGCTACTTTGACCCAATACAGTCCACTCTGTGGTGGTTGACTACACTGGTTAGCAAGAGTATCTCTGATGTGTTTACAAGACTTCCCAGGTAGTGAGCGAGCGATTCCTATTGATGCCAGGAGTCTGAGGAGAAAGGGCAGTGGAGAATGAGGAATAATCAGCACTGAATGTGTATCACTGTTGTAAAACAGCACTGTGAGATCTCTCTGAGAGTCTTTGGGAGGTACCCCCCAACCTTCATGCCCCTCTAGGCTCCTATCTTGGTATGTTGTCTGGTGGATGTACTCAAACCTTGTACTCACTCAAAAGGTATCCATTCTCCACTTCTACAAATCCATATCATGTCCCCATTAGCTGGTACAGGGTGAACATGTCCCTCTCTCCCAGAAGTACATGTAGAAGTAGGTACTGCTTGACGCTTGGTGGTTCTCTGGTGGTGGGAAGTGGAGGAATAGTGAGGGAGTTATACAGTAGGTAACAATGTCAATTATGTGTGTTGTTTGTCACAGTAGTTCTGAGGGAAGTCTACTCCATTACAACACTTTTTACCTGCCTGACATTGTACTCACCTTCATCACATGGTGGTTTCCTGTATCTAATGTCTTCTCTTTGGCATTCTCCTGAGCCATTGTCTGTTCCCACAAACCAGTGGTAACAACCAAGAACAGTGGTATGATCATAAACAGGTTCATCTTTCCCAGAGAATTGCAATCTTGTAGTAGCCAGTCAGTGAGTTGTTATCTTGATCCAGTCCCACTATCAGCAAACACAGTTGTTAGTTGTGTGAGAAGCTCTCCACTTTTAAATCATGTGATCTGGAACTGTGGAGTTGTTTACCAGACATTGTGGTGGCTGTTTACTGTGAGTGGTTTGTAACTGGAACTTACTCATTCATTCATTTAGTGTGCTTGTGCTATGAAAGTTTGTGTTGTGTGTGTACCCATGTGTATTTATATGTGTATGATGCATGGTTGTAGAACATGCATGCATGTATGTATGTACTGTATGTACGAATGTAAGACATGCCTTATACTTACGTACAGTACCATTGTAGTAGAAATATCAATTTTATATTACCTGTATGCGCATATGCTGGCGGTGTGTGTAACTATGTTATTACATAGTTGTGTCACTCTTACTCAACTATACTTTCAACTACGTATGTATCACTTTCATAATGTATGTACCTCCAGTACATATGTTTTCAACAGTGTGTTGTCAACAGATATCAAAATCACCACTAATGTTAGTGTGTTTAATATGCATTAATTTATATAAGTGTACGTGTAATGCACGTCAATGTGTTATGCTTACTGCACTGTGTGTATCTGAAGTAATAGACATACTTTCTCAAGAGCTGTTTGTTCCTTGAAATGTTGTTATTATTATAGCATGGCTATTTTGTAACTGGAACTGAGGTTATAGTTATGAAGTATTCAAGTTAGTTCTTGTGGGATGAATAAACAACTGTTACTCTGTGTAATGTTTATGTAGATGTGCATTTACCTAAGTAAACAGGGAACTAGCCATACTAACCTTGTACTTGAAGGTCAATACATGATAAACACATGTGATGATATTCATAATTCTCATTATGGACACAGTCAGTCCTAGTCCTAGTAAGTGTCCCATGTCCCTGGTCCTTCTCTGCTCAGAGGTGCTTGCTGGGATGGTTGTAGCAGGCCAGGCTAGTTGGCAATGCTTACATATACCATATACCATACCTTTGCAACAACAGGCTCTCAAAGGAGGTGTATTGGATGGTTTAGTTACAGCATTGTCATTTCTCCTGTGAGGTGTTATATCCACTGTGAGTAGCTGTATGTCTGTTATGTACTAGTAACAGTGTGTATGTATAATGTACAGATGCTATATCCATTGGGTATGTGTATATTTATGTGTACCCCAATGACATGTACTGTACATATATGTACGCACATATATACTTTAACAGAAATATTATATTGTGTAATTTAACATTATGGATTTCAATGTAATGATATTCATAGTTCTCACTCCACACTACACCAGCTACTCCCTATCACACACTACCTAATAGTACACTATCAACACTACATGTTAGCTAACTCCAGTATAAAGTATTGTACTACAGTATCTAATCCTCTACAGTACATGTTGTGGTAGCTGGTTTGTCTGGTGATGGTCAGCGAACGTAGATGGCCATTGTCATCTGAGTGTGATATCGTGATGATGAGATACGCGATGGTAGATGACAACTTTCCCAGCGATCATCATACCTTGGGTTAGCTAATGCCCCATTGATAGTATCACTACTACCTTTGCTGAAAACCAATCCAGTAAGAGTACTGTACGACAGAGGTGTTGGTGTAGATCTGTCGTTTATACAATGATCCACTATTCTAGTGACAGGCGTCAGCATTGTACCTCCAGTCCAGTGGTGGTCTATGTTCCTGTTGAATGTTCCCTTGTACGCGTACACTAGTATTCCATTGTGGTAGGCAGCTATCATCATTTCTTCTGGTTGTATAGTCTTGTCTTGTTCGGTTCATTGCACCATCCAACACTGAGATTAGTGCATGATTTATGGAATTGGCCGTGATAGTACATATTTTTAGTCAGTCTGCCAACTTGTCGATATGAGTGCTTCCACACCAGAGACCATCCTCCTCCATCAATGGTCATTTCACAGTATGTCTGTACAATTAAGATTGGATTTAATGTTAGTGTATCATACTAATATATGTACTATCTAGTGGACTATATCCTCTAAATGTGTTGGACCATAGGACCCCTTCATAAAGAGCACATTGGAACAAGTCATTTTGTCCACTGTAGAGGTTATAGAGGTGGTCTGCTCTTCAAAGGTGAAACATGTGTTTGCACTATGGGGAGGTGCATTTATGTGCCTCAGAGAGTGTCCTTTGTATGGAGGTAATTTATGTGTTATCCTTTAGTAGAGAGATTTCACTGTATGTACAGTAGTTGTGTAATGAATGAATTGCACACATGCTCTCACCAGTGTGCTTTGCACACACACACACACACACCAACACACACACACACACACACACACACACACACACACACACACACACACACACACACACACACACACACACACACACACACACACACACACACACACACACACACACACACACACACACACACACACACACACACACAGTAACTACCTGTACAGTCTGCTCTCCCCAACAGGGATCCCCTACTTTGATCCAATACTGTCCATTCAGTAGACCATATGTTGGGTTATTATGAGCACTCTTAATGAGTTTGCAAGACTTTGCTGGGAATGAACTATTAGTACCAATGGCTGAGAGGATTCTGTTGGAGAATACATAGATAAGAGTTATAAATTCCCTGTATTTCTATACCACTGTCACACACGTACTCCACCTGGTGTGTTACTTGTCTAAATCGAGACTAACCCAGCCATCTGCACCCACATATCCCACAATACCATATTATGTGACCACCCAAAGAGGCAGGAAGGGAAATGTGGATTTAGCTACAGTGAATGTGGTTTGTGCAAACACCAACCAAGCAGATTGTTGAATGTGAACTGGGTTGGTTATATTCATAGAAAAGATGGCTGACAGTTATGATGGTTTGGCCCCAGTTATTAGGGGACAAACACTGATGTCTACTTGACTGAAGACAAGTGATTGTGACATAGTACATATGTGTCCTAATCTCCTCCACTTTCCTACCACAATGTATCTGTGTGTGGTGAATGTACTCACATATGAGGGGTCCATTGTCTACTTCTACAAATCCATATCAAGCTCCCATTAGCTGGTTTGTGGTACACCTGTCCCTCTTTCCCTGAAGTACAGGCAGTACTTGGAGCTTCTGCTGCTTGACCCTGGGTGGTTCTCTGGTAGATGGGAAGTGGGGGATAAGTAAAGAAGTGTAGTTTGAACTATAACATCACAGATCTCCTCCATCATATCGGGGAAGGTCTTGTTACACATAGGCTTGTGCAAGGCCCAAAGATCACAGATCTCCTCTGTCATACCACTCCTTGTCTACATGTTGACCAGTTTGTACATGTACACTCACCTTGATCACATGGTGACTTCCTGTATCCAGTACTCCATTAGTGTTGGTGTTTTGAGCCATTGTCTGTTCCCACAAACCAGTGGTAACAACCAAGAACAGTGGTATGATCATAAAGAGGTTCATCTTTCCCAGAGAATTGCAGTTTTGTAGTAGCCAGTCAGTGAGTTGTTATCTTGATCCAGTCCCACTATCAGCAAACACAGTTGTCAGTTGTTGTGTGACAGGCTGTCCACTTTTATACCATGTGATCTGGAACTGTGGAGTTGTTTACCAGACATTGTGGTGGCTGTTTACTGTGAGTGGTTTGTAACTAGAACTTAGTAACTTCATTTTTCTAGAATTACGCAAACAAACAACATTGGTTCAGTTATATAATGCATGCTTGTGTTTGTGCATGAAATTTTGTGTTGTGTGTGTACCCATGTGTATTTACATGTGTGTGATACATGGTTGTACTGCATGCATGTATGTATGTATGTACTGTATGTACGAATGTAAGACATGCCTTATACTTACCTACAGTACCATTGTAGTAAAAGTATCGATTTTATGTCACCTGTATATGCATATGATGGATGTGTGTGTGTGTAGTTATGTTATTACATAGTTTTGTCACTCTTACTTGTCAAGACTGTACTCCCAACTATGTATCACATTCATGATATATGTACCTTCAGTACATATGTTTTTCAACGGCAAAATCACCACTAATCTTAGTGTCACTAGTAATCTTAATATGCATTAATTTATATAAGTGTACTTGTAATGCACATGTCAATGTGTTATGCATACTGCACTGTGTGTATCTTAAGTAATAGACATGCTTTTCACAAGAGTTGTTTGTTCATTTGATATGTTGTTATTATTATAGCATGGCAATTTTGTAACTGGAACTGAGGTTATAGTTATGAAGTATTTAAGTTAGTTCTTGTGGAATGAATAAACAACTGTTACTCTATGTAAAGTTTATGTAGGTATGCATTAATTTTACCTACATAAGTAAACAGGGAACTAACCATAATATTATATTAACCTTGTACTTGAAGGTCAATACATGATAAACACATGTGATGATATTCATGATTCTCATTATGGAGTACAGCACAGTCAGTCCTAGTCCTAGTAAGTGTCCCATGTCCCTGGCCCTTCTCTGTTCGGAGGTGCTTGCTGGGATGGTTGTAGCAGGCCAGGCTAGTTGGTAATGCTTACATATACAGTATACCGTACCTTTGTAACAACAGGCTCTCAAAGGAGGTGTATTGGATGGTTTAGTTACAGCATTGCCATTTCTCCTGTGAGGAGTTATATTCACTGTGAGCGACTGTGTGTCTGTTATGTACTAGTAACAGTGTGTATGTATAATGTGCAGATGCTATATCCATTGGGTATGTGTATATTTATGTGTAACCCAATGACATGGGTATGTACGTATATTATGCATAATACCATTATTATATGGTATAATTTAACATTATGGATTTTATATTGTAATGATATTCATAGTTCTCACTCCACACTACACCAGCCAC
>OZ026559.1:1341844-1411844 GCA_964020155.1 Chondrilla cf. caribensis | reverse complement strand
CACAAAAACGTATCAAAGGTGTATTGAATAGGGTATTGGATCTGTATGTACGCAGTGTAGTGTGTATTGTTGAGTTGTACAGTACGTACATCCATGATCCAATAAGAATAACACACACATACAGATGACCACGCACACTCACACACACACACACACACACACACACACACACACACACACACACACAGTCACTACCTGCATAGTCTGTTCCACTCCTGAACAAGGATGAGCTACTTTGACCCAATACAGTCCACTCTGTGGTGGTTGACTACACTGGTTAGCAAGAGTGTCTCTGATGTGTTTACAAGACTTCCCAGGTAGTGAGCAAGCAGTTCCTATTGATGCCAGGAGTCTGAGGAGAAGGGGCAGTAGAGAATAAGGAATAAACAGCACTGAATGTGTAGCACTGTTGTAAAACAGCACTGAGAGGAGGGTTGAATAGCAGAGATCAGTAAAACAACACTGAGATCTCTGAGAGTCTTTGTGGAGGTACACCCCACCCTTCATGTCCCTCTAGGTTCCTATCCTGGTATGTTGTCTGGTGGATGTACTCAAACCTTGTACTCACTCAAAAGGTATCCATTCTCCACTTCTACAAATCCATATCATGTCCCCATTAGCTGGTACAGGGTGAACCTGTCCCTCTCTCCCAGAAGTACAGGTAGACGTAGGTAGTACTTGACGCTTGGTGGTTCTCTGGTGGGGGGGGATGGAGGAGTAATGAAAGAGGTATACAGTAGGTAACAATGTCAGTTATGTGTGTTGTTTGTCACAATAGTTATCTCTTACAACCCTACCTGTCTTCATGCACTCACCTTCATCACATGGTGGTTTCCTGTATCTAATGTCTTCTCTTTGGCATTCTCCTGAGCCATTGTCTGTTCCCACAAACCAGTGGTAACAACCAAGAACAGTGCTATGATCATAAAGAGGTTCATCTTCACCAGAAAATTCTAATCTCCTAGAAGCCAGTTGTTATCTTGATCCAGTCCCACTATCAGCAAACACAGTTGTTAGTTCTCGAGTGACAAGCTGTCCACTTTTATACCATGTGATCTGGAACTGTGGAGTTGTTTACCAGACATTGTGGTGGGTGTTTACTGTGAGTGGTTTGTAACTAGAACTAAACTTTGTTCTTCTGAAATCCAATAAATGTCTGAAAGTACCAAACCACTGCCCACCATAGATTGTCTGCCACTATAGCATGGCTTCAACTGCAGGTAAACAAGTAATTTCAGTTCAAAAAATCGTGGGGATGCCCCCCCCCCCCCCCACACACACACACTCAAATTACTTGGGTATCTTTCTTAGGTTCAGAAGAACCTTCACTGAAGTTAATATGTTTGGCGGAGCTTCAGCTGCATGGATTCTAGCCCAACTGCAACAGCCCCTAAAAAATGAATGACTCTTTGTCTGTGATACTGTGTGTGTACTTCAATGTGTGCATGGTCTGATAAGTATGTACATACTATTGTATTTTGTATTTTGTTTATATTTCATGGAATTTGACATACTGTAGCCACATTGCTACATGGCTATTTGAATAGGTGTGGTTGGTAGGACCATGGCCGCACCTGAAGTCAGTACAAGGCCATTATAATACAACTAGTGTTATGGGATTATTTGGCTTGTTGAAACCATTTTTTGTCTACATACTTCAGACTCTCACTTCCATGGTGATTTAATCTATTGAACTGGCAACATTCTCATAGCACTTAAACAACAAAATATGCTCACTGCCTCATACATGATATCAGCTCCAACTGGTATGTTATAATGATACTCAGACCAGTTTTGGTATATCGACCAACTTTGTACAGTGTGTAGTTTATAATGCAAGCAGTGAGCTATAATTATTGGGAAGATTGTCGTAATGATATTCATAGCTCTCACTCCACACTACACCAGCTACTGGCTATCACACACTACCTAATAGTACACTATCAACACTACATGTTAGCTAACTCCAGTATAAAGTATTGTACTACAGTATCTAATCCTCTCCAGTACATGTTGTGGTAGCTGGTTTGTCTTGTGATGGTCAGCGAACGTAGATGGCCATCGTCATCTGAGTATGGTATGATGATGATGAAATACTTGATGGTAGCCTACATTCCTCCCAGCGATCATCTTCACTTGGGTGATCTAAAGTGCCACGGATAGTATCCTCATCACCCTCCTTGGCAAAAATCAACCCAGTGAGAGTCCTGTATTGGAAAGGTGCTGGTACACCACTACTATATCTACAATGGTCCACTATTTGAGTGACAGGGGTCAGCAATGTAGCTCCAGTCCAGTGGTGGTCTATGTTCCTGTTGAATGTTCCCTTGTACGCGTACACTAGTATTCCATTGTGGTAGGCAGCTATCATCATTTCTTCTGGTTGTAGTCTCGTCTTGTTGGGCACATTGCACCATCCAACACTGAGATCAGTACATGGTTTGTAGAATGAGCTGTTGTAGAACATGTCTATAGTCAGTGGAGAGACCTGTAGATATGAGTGCTTCCACACCAGATGCCATCCTCCCTCATCAGTGGTCATGTCACAGTACGTATATCTACAGAATACGTGGTTGGATGTAGTGGTTAGTGTGTGAATATAATTGCCTATTAACGTCTCAGATTCATTGTGTAATACTATCAACTGGACTATCGTGTCTCTCTGTGCAATTGCAATCTGTTGTGTGATGTCATACAGTGAATGCATCACACAGACACACTCAAGCATCACTCCATGATGACTATGCATGCAAACATGTACCTACACACACACACACACACACACACACACACACACACACACACACACACACACATGCACACACACACACACACACACACACACACACACACACACACACACACACACACACACACACACACACACACACACACACACACACACACACACACACACACCACACACACACACACACACACACACACACACACACACACACACACACACACACACACACACACACACACACACACACACACACACACACACACACACACACACACACACACACACACACACACACACACACACACACACACACACACACACACACACACACACACACACACCACACACACACACAACACACACACACACACACACACACACACACACACACACACATACACACACACACACACACACACACACACATACACACACACACACACACACACACACACACACGCACACACGCACACACGCACACACTCACCCCCCCACATACACACACAGTCACTACCTGTATGGTCTGCACATCATCTGAACAAGGATCATCTACTTTCACCCAGTATCCTCCACTCTGTGGAGTACACGTCTGGTTACTAAGAGTACTTCTAATGTGTTTGCAAGACTTCCCAGTGAGTGTACTAGTAGTTCCCACAGCTGATATGAGTCTGAAGGAGAGAATTTGGTAAGAAGGTATTTTGTGTACCTCAAAACGCACATTCACAAGCATACATTGTGCACATGTAATATGGATGTGAGGATGAAATCGGCAAAACCAATATCTGAATTGATGTGAGGCAAGTGATTGTGATGCAGTATTGTTGACTAATCCCCACATCTTGTGTCTGTGTGTGTGTGTGTGTGTGTGAAGGGTGCACTCACATCTGAGGGATCCATTCTTCACTTCTACACATCCACACAATGTCCCCATCAGTTTTGGAGTGTATTTTTCCTTCCTTCTTGGAAGTACAGGTAGTATTGGGAGCTTCTGCTGCTTGACGCTGGGTGGTTCTCTGGTAGATGGGAAGTGGGGGAATAGTGAGGGAGTTGAGTGAATCATGTGTGTTATTTGTAGTCTTAACAGTGGAAGTCTCCCCTTGGACTATCACAGCACTCCTTGTCTACAAGTTCACCAGGTCCAGTCTCACCAGACTGGGATTCGGACTGGGATCCTACCACTAGTCTATTAGTGCTACTACTGTATTAGTAAATGTTCACCTTGATCACATGGTGACTTCCTGTATCCAGTACTCCATTAGTGTTGGTGTTTTGGGCCATTGTCTGTTCCCACAAACCAGTGGTAACAACCAAGAACAGTGGTATGATCATAAAGAGGTTCATCTTTCCCAGAGAATTGCAATCTTGTAGTAGCCAGTCAGTGAGTTGTTATCTTGATCCAGTCCCAGCAAACACAGTTGTTAGTTGTTGTGTGACAAGCTGTCCACTTCATACCATGTGATCTGGAACTGTGGAGTTGTTGTGAGCAGTTCATGACAATAACAAAGGTTTGTTTTTCTAGAATCCAATAAATGTCTAATAACACCAAACCACCACCTACCATGGAGTGGCTTCAACCTCGTAAACTCCAGGGTGGGAGTATGTGTGTATACTCAGTCTGTCAATATTCCTACATGCAGCATAATATTGTGTTCTGTTGTACATGTGTGTAATATGTGGTTGGGTGTCCCTGTGTCAGTTCACTTGTCTCCCATTCCAAGTTTACTGTAGGGGTGCACATCTGTATGATATGGTAGTCTACAGGATGTCACACTGCAGGGTGTTGGAGTGTGTGACTGGAGAGTGTGGAGCACCATGGGTGACTAGCCTCACCAAGGTCAGTGACCTTTAGTGTGATAAGTGGGACATCACGTCCACTTGGTTGCTGTGGTAGCCAGCTAGTCCCTATCCAAGCAGCAATCCAAGCAGTGGGAACCACAGCCAGCCATTTCCAAAGGTCACTGACCTTGGTGTGGTTAGTCAGCCATACAGCTCCACACTCTCCATACCTAACACCTGTCCAGGCCTTGACCAATCAAGCCATCCACCGATGTGAGACTGTTAGCTTTCACATGGTCACTCAGATGTTAGAGGAAATGTACACGTTCAGCATTACCTTACTCTTATGTACGTAGCTAATTGTGTGACACATGTAACTCTTACTCAGGAAGCATGTAGCATGCATGTTATACATACATGCATATAATATAATAACAATGTGTGTATGTGTGTGTGAGGTATATTTTATCATTTCATCTAAACAATCCAGTACATTTCATTTGGACAGGGTACTATTCTAGCATGATGTTGAATTTAGTCATCATGTTGGTATTTGTGTAGCCAACCCACATGAGCTGACATTTCGGATAACTGAGTGTGTAGAGTGTGGTTTCTCTGTATCAGAGATGTGTACCTAAGAGCCCAGGGCCTTTATATACGTACACTGCTCAATGTGCACTCATCAAATGTGCTGTATTGAAAAGATGAATATACTTTACCCAGGAATTGCTTGCTTACTGTGGTTAAACTGTTTCATTGAAACTCACACATACATAGGTCATTAAATTAGAAGAGGCAATATACATAGATATCCATCTTATACAATGTGAACGTAATGCATTGAGGTACACAAAACTGTTGAACACTGTATTAGACAGAATTGTAGGTGTTTGTCATCTTGTTTGTTTTGTTAATTACGTACATGAAGAGGTAATCGAATTTAGTTATTGAAGAAAAATTCATCTGGTCATCTATGTGTGTATGTGTGTGTGTGTGTGTGTGTGTGTGTGTGTGTGTGTGTGTGTGTGTGTGTGTGTGTGTGTGTTCTTACTGTATTATTGATAAAACAGAAATCAGTAGCATAAGGAGAATAATCATATTCATAGTTCTCACTCCACACTACACCAGCTACTCACTATCACACACTACCTAATAGTACACTATCAACACTACATGTTAGCTAACTCCAGTATAAAGTATTGTACTACAGTATCTAATCCTCTACAGTACATGTTGTGGTAGCTGGTGTGTCTGGTGATGGTCAGCGAACGTAGATGGCCATTGTCATCTGAGTACCATAAGATGATGAGGAAATACTGGATGGTAGACGACACTCCACCCAGCGATCATCGTCACTTGGGTTAGCAAGTGTACCTTCAAGAGTGTCTGAGTGACCACTTGCACTGTCTTTATCAAAAACCAGTCCAGCCAAATCATTTTCTTGTCGTGGTGTTGGTGTAGATCCACCTTTTGTACAATGGTCCACTATTTGAGTGACAGGTGCAGTGTAGTCACCAGAAAAAAATTTAAAAAGGGTGGTGGGTTATTCTTATTTAATTTAAGATTAATATTCTGCATAAAAATGGCGTCAATCCGACTGCTCTGCATACGCGCGTACGTTTATTGCCTCGCGTTATCTAAACAGCTGACACAAGGGGGAAAACTGTTTGCCAGTCTCAGGAAAGGAAGGATCATTACAAATAAAGTCAAATTTTAAATCTAAAAAGGGCGGTCCGCCCTGCAAATTCGGCCTGGCGAGAACACTGAGGTGTCAGTAGTGTAGCTCCACTCCAGTGGTGGTCTATTCCCCAATTGAATGTTTCCTTGTACGCGTACACTAGTATTCCATTGTGGTAGGCAGCTATCATCATTTCTTCTGGTTGTAGTCTTGTCTTGTTGGGCACATTGCACCATCCAACACTGAGATCAGTACATGGTTTGTAGAATGAGCTGTTGTAGAACATGTCTGTAGTCAGTGGTGAGACCTGTAGATATGAGTGTTTCCACACCAGAGACCATCCTCCCCCATCAGTGGTCATATCACAGTATATCTGTAATGGATGAGGTCAATTTTTGGCTTATGGCAACCATATTCCATGTGTACATTGGGTATGTTTAACCCTGACACATCTGTTGCTACATTGCACACATATTGCAGTCAGGTACACATGTTACAGTCAAGTACACTCAACCCTGACAATTTCATTGTCACATGGCAGACATAATCCATGATACAGTCAGGTATGCTCAACCCGTGGTTAGAGTACAGATTATAATACACAAGAATATATTGAAGGTGTATGGAATAGGATTATTGTTGGATCTGTACATACGCAGTGTAGTTTGTATTGTTGAGTTGTACAGTATGAATATCCATGATCCAATCAGTGGACACACACATATACAGACAACTGCGCACGCACGCATGCACACACACATACACACACACAAATTGCACACACACGTACACACAGTCACTACCTGCATAGTCTGTTCTACTCCTGAACAAGGATGAGCTACTTTGACCCAATACAGTCCACTCTGTGGTGGTTGACTACACTGGTTAGCAAGAGTGTCTCTGATGTGTTTACAAGACTTCCCAGGTAGTGAGCGAGCAGTTCCTATGGATGCCAGGAGTCTGAGGAGAAGGGAGACAGTAGAGAATAGGAATAATCAACAGTGAATGTGTATCACTATGGTAGAACAGCACTGTGAGATCTCTCTGAGAGTCTTTGGGGAGGTACACCCCAACCTTTATGCCCCTCTAGGTTCCTATCCTGGTATGTTGTCTGGTGGATGTACTCAAACCTTGTACTCACTCAAAAGGTATCCATTCTCCACTTCTACAAATCCATATCATGTCCCCATTAGCTGGTACAGGGTAAACCTGTCCCTCTCTCCCAGAAGTACAGGTAGTAGTAGGTACTGCTTGACGCTTGGTGGTTCTCTGGTGGTGGGGAGTGGAGGAATAGTGAGGGAGTTATACAGTAGGTAACAATGTCAGTTATGTGTGTTGTTTGTCACAGTAGTTCTGAGGAAAGTCTGCTCCATTATAGCAGTCCTAGTCTACATGTACTCACCTTCATCACATGGTGGTTTCCTGTATCTAACTTATCTTTAGCATTCTCCTGAGCAATTGTCTGTTCCCACAAACCAGTGGTAACAACCAAGAAAAGTGGTATGATCGTAAAGAGGTTCATCTTTCCCAGAGAATTGCAATCTTGTAGTAACCAGTCAGTGTGCTGTTATCTTGATCCAGTCCCACTATCAGCAAACACAGTTGTTAGTTGTTGTGTGACAAGCTGTCCACTTTTATACCATGTGATCTGGAACTGTGGAGTTGTTTACCAGACATTGTGGTGGCTGTTTACTGTGAGTGGTTTGTAACTAGAACTAAACTTTGTTCTTCTGAAATCCGATAAATGTCTGAAAGTACCAAACCACTGCCCACCATAGCATGGCTTCAACTGCAGGTAAACAAGTAATTCAAGTTCAAAAACTTGGGGGGGGGGGGGGGGGAGCTGCTGCCCCCGCACTCAAATTACTTGGGTGTCTTTGTTAGGTTCAGAAGGATCCTCTGTTGAAGTGAATACGTACGTTCGGCGGAGCTCCAGCAAACAAATTCTAGCCCGACTGCGGCAGCCCCTAAATTTTGAATGACTCGTTGTCTGTGATACTGTGTGTACTTCAATGTGTGCATGGTCTGATAAGTATGCACATACTATTGTATTTTGTATTTTGTTTATATTTCATGGAATTTGACATACGAGAAGACTTCGTACTCTACATTTGCAAAGAATCACAGCTGATATGAAATCCAACCCCAGGCAGTTTTGGAGGTGGTTGAAATCTACTCGTAACGGAAGAACAGACCTGCCATCTATTCAACTGCTTGATGGGGAAGAGGCACTGACTACTGATGAACAAAAAGCAGACTTGTTTAACCATTTTTTCTCTTCCGTTTTTACGGAGGAGGACCATGACGGAATGCCGGGGCTGCTTGAGGAGTTGAACCGAAATGCCAACCCAGACTGTCTACAAAATTTTACCATTGACCAGGAAGCCGTGCTAGATGAACTGACCCACCTTAATACCAACAAGTGTGGTGGCCCTGATGGGATACCTGGTATCCTTCTGAAGGAGGGAGCTGTTTCTATTGCGCCATCACTCTCTAGAATATACAACCTCTCATTGTCCCTCGGAATACTTCCCAGAGACTGGACAAGAGCTAATGTAGTTCCCATCTTTAAGAAGGGTAACAAACATCGGGCTAATAACTATAGACCCATCAGCCTTACTAGCCATGTAGTCAAAACCATCGAACGTATTGTATCTAAAAAGATGAAGGAATTTGTGTTACCTGTGTTAGTTCCAGTTCAACATGGATTTCGACCTGGTAATTCTTGCCTCACCCAGTTACTATCAACCATACATCAGCTTGCCGAAAGTCTGGACAAGGGATTGACTAGTCATGCCATCTTTCTTGATTTTAGTAAAGCCTTTGACTCTGTCCCGCACCAACGGTTACTTGCCAAATTAGACAGTATTGGGATCAGGGGCAGTATTCTCAGATGGATAAAGGCATTTCTTACTAACAGACAACAGAGAGTTATAATCAATGGCGCCTCATCAGACTGGACCGGAGTTACATCCGGGGTACCGCAAGGAACTGTATTGGGTCCACTACTTTTCCTCATTTACATCAATGACATTGTATCTAACATACGCCATTCAAGTACTAGCCTCTTTGCAGATGATTGTGCCCTCTATAGGACAATCAATGATGCAAACGACTGTATACTCTTGCAGGAAGACCTTGATGCCATTTCCAATTGGAGTGTCAAGTGGCAGTTATGTTTAAATTATTCTAAATGCAAAGTATTGAACATTACCAACAAAAAGAAGCTCATTCCTTGCAACTATTCCTTAGACGATAACAAACTGGAGGAAGTCGCTACCTACAAGTACCTTGGAGTGACACTTGACAACAAGCTGAAGTGGTCCTGTCATGTTACTGATTGTGTGGCCCGAGCCAATAGAATTTTAGCTCTACTGAGGAGAACTATGTTTGGTTGTACAGGTGCTAGTAAAGAACAAGCTTATAAAGCTTTAGTAAAGCCTATCCTAGAGTACGGTGTCCCGGCGTGGCACCCATCAACCAAAAAGATGGAAGATGCGCTGGAGAAAGTTCAGCAGAGAGCAGCCAGGTGGATTGACCCCGAAGTGCGGTGGTTGCCAGATAAAAAGAAATGGAGCACTAGTTACGCTGCATCACTGATGAACCTCAGATGGCTTAGTTTGAGCAGGAGCAGATTATTTACCACAAACTACCTAACCTTCAAACTTTTGAACAATTTTTATCCTATCTTATCAGAGAAGTTACAGACTAGCCATCAACGCAAAAATAGATTAATAAGCAAGAAATCAAGAATCAACGTGTTTAGATTTTCATATTTCATCAATGCTCCCTTCTTATGGAATGACCTTCCCAATTGTATAATTGAATCCCCATCCATATCGTCATTCAAGCATGCTTTATTTGTTCATTTATTTAATAACCAATGATTCACCCACTCTTATGTGTATATTATCCATTGTTTCACATTGTATCATTTCATTGTAACAGTGCATCACGCATAATATTATTATTAATGGTTCATTAGTTAATATTTACCTATATTCACTTTTGACTTAACTTTATGTACTATGTATTTATTTTAATTTGGGGGAGCACATAGTGTAGGCTGTGCCTTCTGTGTACCCTGTCTGATTTTTGTAATCAGACGAAATTAATGAATAATGAATAATAATACTGTAGCAACATTGCTACATGGTTATTTGAGTAGGTGTGGTTGGTAGGACCATTGCCGCACCTGAAGTCAGAACAAGACCATTGTAACACAACTAGTGTTATGGGATTATTTGGCTTGTTGAAACCATTTTATATCTATGTACTTTAGACTCTCGTTTTCATGGTGATTTAATCTATTAAACTGACAACATTCTCATAACATGACAATCACCAACAAAATAGACTCACTGCCTCATACAAGATACCAGCTCCAACTGATATGTTATAATGATATTCAGACCAGTTTTGGTATATTGACCAACTTTGTACAGTGTGTAGTGTATTATGTAAACTGTGAGCTATAATAATTGGTATTATATTATTATTATAATAACAGTGTATATGTATATTGTGCGATTCTATATCCATTGGGTATGTGTGTAATTATGTGTAACCCAATGACATGTACGTACGTATATACTTAAAACAATATTATATTGTGTAATTCAACAGTATGGATATCAATGTAATGATATTCATACGTAGTTCTCACTCCACACTACACCAGCTACTGGCTATCACACACTACCTAATAGTACACTATCAACACTACATGTTAGCTAACTCCAGTATAAAGTATTGTACTACAGTATCTAATCCTCTACAGTACATGTTGTGGTAGCTGGTTTGTCTGGTGATGGTCAGCGAACGTAGATGGCCATTGTCATCTGAACATTGTCTCGGGTTGATGAAATACTTGATGGAAGAAAACATTCCTCCCAACGTTCGTCATTAGGATGAGCTAGTGTATCTTTAAGTGTGTCAGAGCCACCATCAACTTGTTTGTCAAAAATCAGGCCAGTCAAGTCATACAATTCTCGTGGTATAGGCACACCAGTTCCACTTCTTGTACAATGATCCACTATTCTAGTGACAGGCAACAGCAATATACCTCCACTCCAGTGGTGGTCTATGTTCCTGTTGAATGTTCCCTTGTACGCGTACACTAGTATTCCATTGTGGTAGGCAGCTATCATCATTTCTTCTGGTTGTAGTCTTGTCTTGTTGGGCACATTGCACCATCCAACACTGAGATCAGTACATGGTTTGTAGAATGAGCTGTGATAGTACATGTCTGTAGTCAGTGGGGAGACCTGTAGATATGAGTGCTTCCACACCAGAGACCATCCTCCTCCGTTGGTGGTCATGTCACAGTATATCTGTAGTGGATAAATACACAAAAGATGTATCAAAAGGTGTATTGAATAGGATGTTGGATCTGTATGTACACAGTGTGATGTGTTGTCGTTGATTTGTACAAAACGTATGTATATCCATGATCCAATCGGTGGACACACACACACAACACACACACACACACACACACACACACACACACACACACACACACACACACACACACACACACACACACACACACACACACACACACACACACACAGTCACTACCTGCATAGTCTGTTCCACTCCTGAACAAGGATGAGCTACTTTGACCCAATACAGTCCACTCTGTGGTGGTTGACTACACTGGTTAGCAAGAGTGTCTCTGATGTGTTTACAAGACTTCCCTGGTAGTGAGTGAGCAGTTCCTATTGATGCTAGGAGTCTGAGGAGAGAACAGGTTGAACAACAGAGAATGAGGAATAATTAGCACTGAATGTGTAGTCCTATGGTAGAGCAGCACTGTGAGATCTCTGAGAGTCTTTGGGGAGGTACCCCCCACCCTTCCTGCCCCTCTAGGTTCCTATCCTGGTATGTTGTCTGGTGGATGTACTCAAACCTTGTACTCACTCAAAAGGTATCCATTCTCCACTTCTACAAATCCATATCATGTCCCCATTAGCTGGTACAGGGTGAACCTGTCCCTCTCTCCCAGAAGTACAGGTAGAAGTAGGTACTGCTTGACGCTTGGTGGTTCTCTGGTGTTGGAGGAATGGAGGAATAGTGAGGGAGTTATACAGTAGGTAACAATGTCAGTTATGTGTGTTGTTTGTCATAGTACAGATCTAACTGAGTGGACATCTGCTCCATTTTTACACCTTTACCAGCCTGTACTCACTTTCATCACATGGTGATTTTCTGTATCTAATGTCTTTTCTTTGGCATTCTCCTGAGCCATTGTCTGTTCCCACAAACCAGTGGTAACAACCAAGAACAGTGGTATGATCATAAAGAGGTTCATCTTTTCCAGAGAATTGCAATCTTGTAGTAGTCAGTCAGTGAGTTGTTATCTTGATCCAGTCCCACTATCAGCAAACACAGTTGTTAGTTGTTGTGTGACAAGCTGTCCACTTTTATACCATGTGATCTGGAACTGTGGGGTTGTTTACCAGACATTGTGGTGGCTGTTTACTGTGAGTGGTTTGTAACTAGAACTTATTCATTCATTTATTTATTGTGTTTGTGCTATGAAAGTTTGTGTTATGTGTGTACCCATGTGTATTTACATGTGTGTGATGCATGGTTGTACAGCATGCATGTATGTACTGTATGTACTGTATGTACAAATGTAATACATGCCTTATACTTACATACAGTACCATTGTAGTAAAAGTATTGATTTTATATCACCTGTATATGCATATGATGGATGTGTGTGTAATTATGTTATTACATAGTTGTGTCACTCTTACTCAACTATACTTTCAACTACGTATGTATCACATTCATAATGTATGTACCTCCAGTACATACCGTATAGTGGGAAATTTCGCGGGACAAAGTTTTCACAGATTTCGCAGTTGGCCTAACATCTGCAAAAACAAAATCTGCAAGTATGCATAATTGTGTTTTTGTTCTGCATGGTAAGCCAGCATCTGTGGAAATTATATTTTTGGAACCATCTGTGAAAATGTCCCGCAAAAAATTTCCGCTATACAGATGTGTTTTTCAGTCGTATGTTGTCAACAGATATCAAAATCACCACTAATCTTCGAGTTTTTAATATACATTAATTTACATATTAAGTACTGGTGATGCACATGTGTTATGTATACTGCACTGTGTAATAGCATAGATCTTCCATACACCAATGTACCATTCCATGTACCAATGGACATGCTTTTCACAAGAACTGTTTGTTCCTTGAAATGTTGTTATTATAGCATGGTTATTTTGTAACTGGAACTGAGGTTATAGTTAAAAAGTTTTCAGAGTTAGTTCTTGTGGAATGAATAAACAACAGTTCCTCTATGTATGTTTATAGGTATGCATTAATTTTCCCTAAGTAAACAGGTAACTAACCATAATATTATATTAACCTTGTACTTGAAGGTCAATACATGATAAGCACATGTGATGATATTCATAGTTCTCATTATGGAGTACAGCACAGTCAGTCCTAGTCCTAGTAAGTGTCCCATGTCCCTGGCCCTTCTCTGCTCAGAGGTGCTTGCTGGGATGGTTGTAGCAGGCCAGGCTAGTTGGCAATGCTTACATATATACAGTATACCATACCTTTGTAACAACAGGCTCTCAAAGGAGGTGTATTGGATGGTTTAGTTACAGCATTGTTATTTCTCCTGTGAGGTGTTATATCCACTGTGAACGACTGTGTGTCTGTTATATTATACTAGACTAAGTAACAGTGTGTATGTATAAGGTGCAGATGCTATATCCATTGGGTATGTGTATATTTTTGTGTACCCCAATGACATGTATACTGTACGTATATGTACGTACATATATTCTTTAACAGCAATATTATATTGTGTAATTTAACATTACGGATTTCAATGTAATGATATTCATAGTTCTCACTCCACACTACACCAGCTACTGGCTATCACACACTACCTAATAGTACACTATCAACACTACATGTTAGCTAACTCCAGTATAAAGTATTGTACTACAGTATCTAATCCTCTACAGTACATGTTGTGGTAGCTGGTTTGTCTGGTGATGGTCAGCGAACGTAGATGGCCATTGTCATCTGAGTATGGTATTGTAGTGATGAGGAAATACATGATGGTAGACGACACCTTTCCCAGCGCCAGTCATATCTTGGGTTAGCTAATGTACCACCTATAGTATCACCACCACCTTTGCTGAAAATCAATCCAGTGAGAGTATTGTACGACAGAGGTGTTGGTGCCCATGTATTCGGCCTTGTACAATGATCCACTATTTGAGTGACAGGTGTCAACAATGTAGGTCCACTCCAGTGGTGGTCTATGTTCCTGTTGAATGTTCCCTTGTACGCGTACACTAGTATTCCATTGTGGTAGGCAGCTATCATCATTTCTTCTGGTTGTAGTCTTGTCTTGTTGGGCACATTGCACCATCCAACACTGAGATCAGTACATGGTTTGTAGAATGAGCTGTGATAGTACATGTCTGTAGTCAGTGGAGAGACCTGTAGATATGAGTGCTTCCACACCAGAGACCATCCTCCTCCATCAGTGGTCATATCACAGTATGTCTACAGAATGCATACATGGTTAGATGTTGTGGTATGCTGCATGCACTGGAAGTACATTGTATGTGTTGTTACGTTATGCACATCATAATAATTAATACTAATAATATCATTATATCATTGCAACAACCACACACACGCACACGCACACACACACACACACACACACACACACACACACACACATACACACAGCTCCTACCTGTATGGTCTGCTCAAATCCTGAGCAACAATCATCCACTTTGAGCCAATACAGTCCACTCAATGAACTGCGTGTCCTATTGTCAAGTGTATTTTTAAGGTGCTTACAAGACTTCCCAGGGAATGTAGTTGTAGCTCCTATAGCTGGTAGGAATCTGAAGGAGAGAATACAGAAAGATAATATGTAGGTTGTGCATTTCATGTCAAATTTGTGTTTTTATTTCTTCTCTTGAAAAATTCATCTTCTGATCTCATGTATGTTAACCTTTGTAATAGTGTGTGTAATGTGTGGAGTGTTACAGTGACAACTCTCTAAAGTTATTTTGAGCATAATAGGCTGGACCAGTCAGTCTATCAATATTATATCATGCTGTATAAAAATAGTATAAATAATACATAATGTATGTCTCTGCTCTGCTGTAAAGTATTGGCTCAGGAGGGTAGAGTATGTACTGCACACATAGGTAGGTGCATCTTGTGTCAAAGGTATAGGGAATCCAAAGGGACATGCATTTCCCCTATATCCACCAAATGGAAGATCCTTCCACATATACTGTCTTCCTTTGTTCAAGCTCATAGTATTATGCACACCATATCAAACTGATGAGTACATAGTGTATGCATACTGTGGCTGCATGTGACAAGGCATTGTGTTGTATCCTTTCTAATCTCCTCCATATTCCTACCTCAATGTGTGTGTGCGTGATGAGTATCCTGTACTTACGTGTAAGGTGTCCATCCCCCACTTATGCAAATCCATATGATATCACCATCAGGTTTGGGGTGTATGTCTCCATCATTCTCAGTAGTACAGGCAGTCCTCGGACCTTCCACTCCTTGATGCCTAGTGGATCTCTGATGAATTTAGTATAGTAAAGGTATACCATATAGCAGGAAATTTTGTGGGACAAAATTTTCGCAGACTTCGCGGTTGGTCTAACATCCACGAAATAAAATCAGGGAATTAGGCATAATTGTGTTCTCGCTCTGCACGGTAAGCCAGCATCTGTGGAAATTTTATCAGGGAATTTTGATTTTTGGAGCCATCCACAAAAAATTTTGTCCCATGAATATTTCCCACTGTACAGTCTGTACTCGTTGGCACTACAAACATGTTACAGTATATTTGTAGGAGTCCCAATGGTTGCTAAGACGACTGACATCAGATTATGCTCTGACTACACAGAGGTAGACTCAGTGATTCCCTTACCTGTACACATATGATTGTGAACTGTACAAGCCCACACTGAATGTGGACATGCTGCACCAGTTTCAATCTTACAATGTACTAATCATGTCCACATACCTTGAAGTGGTTTCTGGCATCTACTACAGTATGCGTAGCTGTTTCTTTGTTATCGTTGCGGTTGTTGTTGTCATTCTCAGCCAACGTTAGGTCCAACAGAATGAATGTACCAAACACCAGAAGTGGTATAAATAACTTCATCTTCAACAGTTAAGATCTAGACTCCCTAAAGACAGTCAGTAACCTGGTAATCTGTTATAGATAAGGTTTATACTCACAATAGACTTGATATTTGTTGTGATAATGGGTATTCTACTGGTTACTGCCAGCATTCAACCTCTTTTATGGTTGTTCACTGGGAAGTATGGGCATTTATTTTTCTTTGATTGTTGTTTCAATTTATGTACTTTCATGAATAATATTAACCTTTGCTACTGAGGACTTTCCAGCCTGTCCCCATCTATGACGTCACTTTGTGTAGTCTGCAAATTCTTCCAGAGATTATTTCAGTATATTTATATATTCAGATGATTCCATTAGGGGTATTAAATTGAATTTCTATCTGTTATGTCTTGTGTTGTATCAATTAGTTTTCTATTTTTATACTGTTAACTTCTACCTGTGTGTGAGTGTGTTGTGTAGCAAACTAATGTAATGGTATTCATAGTTCTACACTGTGTCCACAGTATGACGTCTTTGTTGTAGATTTGTTGAAGAATCGAAATGGTAATATAATTGACCAGACTCCTGACCTAACAGCTAATTAATAGTCTATAGACATTTGACCGAAACTACTGTCTTGTAACTTATAAAGATAGATATCTTAGAATTCCTACAACTGTTAGCTTATTTTGTTTTCTATTGTTTAACTTTCTAAATTATAATGGTAATGACAATACCTAGGGGTAGTTGTAGAGTATTCACTATGCTTTTTGTCTACTGCTGAACCCGTCCACTGTGTACGATATCATATGTACGTATAAATGCAGTGAAACCTGTACATAAAGAGCACCCGAGCTACCAGGAAGAGTTGTCCTATGTATAGAGGTGTTTTACTGTGGTAGAGTTGACGTTGTGGTTAGTCCAATAATGGTCACTTAGGACAGGTAGTTTGTGTATAGAGGTGGTGTTTTGTAAAGGTGGTCTTTAATACAGGTTGAACTAATCATATTCATAGTTCTCACTCCCCACTACACCAGCTACTCCCTATCACACACTACCTAATAGTACACTATCAACACTACATGTTAGCTAACTCCAGTATATAGTATTGTACTACAGTATCTAATCCTCTACAGTACATGTTGTGGTAGGTGGTTTGTCTGGTGATGGTCAGCAGACGTAGATGGCCATCGTCATCTGAACATTCTGTCGGGTCGATGAGATGCTTGATGGAAGAAAACATTCCTCCCAGCGTTCATCTTCTTCATTATATGCGATGGTATTTGTATCTCTACCTCCATCAACTCCTTTGGTGAAAGCTAAACTTAATATACCTTTTGGTGCTGGTACTCCAGTTCCACTTCGTGTACAATGGTCCACTATTTGAGTGACAGGCATCAGCAATGCACCTCCAGTCCAGTGGTGGTCTATGTTCCTGTTGAATGTTCCCTTGTACGCGTACACTAGTATTCCATTGTGGTAGGCAGCTATCATCATTTCTTCTGGTTGTAGTCTCGTCTTGTTGGGCACATTGCACCATCCAACACTGAGATCAGTACATGGTTTGTAGAATGAGCTGTGATAGTACATGTCTGTAGTCAGTGGGGAGACCTGTAGATATGAGTGCTTCCACACCAGAGACCATCCTCCTCCATCAGTGGTCATATCACAGTATATCTGTAGTGGATAAGGTAGTTGATGTATAGATTATAATACACAAAAATGTATTGAATAAGGTATTGGATCTGTATGTAGTGTAGTGTAGTGTGTGTTGTTGAATTGTACAGTACGAATATCCATGATCCAGTAAGTGGATCCGCACACATATTATACAGACGACCACACACACGCACGCACGCACGCACACACACACATGTATTAAAGGTGTATTAAATAGGGTATTGGACCTGTATGTACGCAGTGTAGTGTGTGTTGCTGAGTTCTACAGTATGAATATCCATGATCCAGTAAGTGGACACACACATATACAGACGACCATACATACACACACACGCACGCATGCATGTATGCATGCACGCACACATGCACACAATCACATACACACACACACACACACACACACACACACACACACACACACACACACACACACACACACACACACACACACACACACACACACACACACACACACACACACACACACACACACACACACACACACACACACACACACACACACACACACACACACACACACACACACACACACACACACACAGTCACTACCTGCATAGTCTGTTCCACTCCTGAACAAGGATGAGCTACTTTGACCCAATACAGTTCACTCTGTGGTGGTTGACTACACTGGTTAGCAAGAGTGTCTCTGATGTGTTTACAAGACTTCCCAGGTAGTGAGCGAGCAGTTCCTATTGATGCTAGGAGTCTGAGGAGAAGGGGGCAGTAGTGAATAAGGAATAATTAGCACTGAATATGTAGCACCATGGTAAAACAGCACTGTGAGATCTCTCTGAGAGTCTTTGGGGAGGTACCCCCCACCCTTCATGCCCCTCTAGGTTCCTATCCTGGTATATTGTCTGGTGGATGTACTCAAACCTTGTACTCACTCAAAAGGTATCCATTCTCCACTTCTACAAATCCATATCATGTCTCCATTAGCTGGTACAGGGTGAACCTGTCCCTCTCTCCCAGAAGTACAGGTAGAAGTAGGTACTGCTTGACGCTTGTTGGTTCTCTGGTGGTGGGGGAATGGAGGAATATTGAGGGAGTTTTACAGTAGGTAACAATGTCAGTTATGTGTGTTGTTTGTCACAGTTGTTCTGAGGGAAGTCTGCTCCATTTTTACACTTTTAACTACATGTACTCACCTTGTTTGTCACAGTACAGATCTAACTGAGTGGACATCTGCTCCATTACAACACTTTTTACCTGCATGTACTCACCTTCATCACATGGTGGTTTCCTGTATCTAATGTCTTCTCTTTGGCATTCTCCTGAGCCATTGTCTGTTCCCACAAACCAGTGGTAACAACCAAGAACAGTGGTATGATCATAAAGAGGTTCATCTTTCCCAGAGAATTGCAGTCTTGTAGTAGTCAGTCAGTGAGTTGTTATCTTGATCCAGTCCCACTATCAGCAAACACAGTTGTTAGTTGTTGTGTGACAAGCTGTCCACTTTTATACCATGTATTATACCATATATCATGTATTATACCATGTGATCTGGAACTGTGGAGTTGTTTACCAGACATTGTGGTGGGTGTTTACTGTGAGTGGTTTGTAACTAGAACTAAACTTTGTTCTTCTGAAATCCAATAAATGTCTGAAAGTACCAAACCACTACCATAACATGACTTGCTGCAGGTACACAAGTAATTTGAGTTCAAAAACTCATGGGGCTACCCCCCACACTCAAATTACTTGGACATCTTTCTTAGGTTCAGAAGAACCTTCGCTGAAGTTAATACATTCGGCGGAGCTTCATCGCATGAATTCTACCCCAACTGCGACAGCCCCTAAAAATTGAATAACTCATTTGTCTGTAATACTGTGTGTACTTCAATGTGTGCATGGTCTGATAAGTATGTACATACTATTGTATTTTGTATTTTGTTTATATTTCAAGGAATTTGACATACTGTAGCAACATTGCTACATGGCTATTTGAGTAGGTGTGTTTGGTAGGACCATTGCCGCACCTGAAGGTAGAACAAGGCCATTGTAATGGAACTAGTGTTATGGGACTATTTGGCGTGTTGAAGCCATTTTATGTCTGTGTACTTCAGACTCTCATTTTCATGGTGATTTAATCTATTAAACTGACAACATTCTCATAACATAACAATCAACAACACAATATGCTCACTGCCTCATACAAGATACCAACTCCAACTGATATGTTATAATGATATTCAGACCTGTTTCGGTATATCGACCAACTTTGTACAGTGTGTAGTGTATTATGCAAACTATAAGCTATAATTATTGGGAAGATTGTTGTAATGATATTCATAGTTCTCACTCCACACTACACCAGCTACTCCCTATCACACACTACCTAATAGTACACTATCAACACTACATGTTAGCTAACTCCAGTATAAAGTATTGTACTACAGTATCTAATCCCCTACAGTACATGTTGTGGTAGCTGGTTTGTCTGGTGATGGTCAGCGAACGTAGATGGCCATTGTCATCTGAACATTCTCTGGGGTCGATGAAATACATGATGGAAGAAGACATTCCTCCCATCGTTCATCATGAGGGTTGGTCAGTGAACCATAGAGAGTATCAAAGTTACCATCATGCTGTTTGTCAAACACCAATCCAGTGAGAGTACCATGCTGTAGCGGTATTGGTACAGCTCTACCTCGTGTACAATGGTCCACTATTCGAGTGACAGGCATCGGCAATGCACCTCCACTCCAGTGGTGGTCTATGTTCCTGTTGAATGTTCCCTTGTACGCGTACACTAGTATTCCATTGTGGTAGGCAGCTATCATCATTTCTTCTGGTTGTAGTCTTGTCTTGTTGGGCACATTGCACCATCCAACACTGAGATCAGTACACGGTTTGTAGAATGAGCTGTGATAGTACATGTCTGTAGTCAGTGGGGAGACCTGTAGATATGAGTGCTTCCACACCAGAGACCATCCTCCCCCATCAGTGGTCATGTCACAGTATATCTACAGTATTCATGGTTAGATGCAGTGGTTAGTGTATGGATAGTGTTTCATGAGCCAAAGATACATTGTAATGTATTCACACATGCACATATGCATGTATGCAAGCACAAATGTATGCACAATGCACTAACTGAACTATTGTTCCATAATAAGAAATTTTCCGTGTGTGGTTTTGTACAACAAATATACACTTTGTACGTAGTATACAAGACTTAGTGTACTATGCACATATAATCCTATTCGTATTCCCAAAACACACCGTTCCTACCTGTATGGTCTGTTTTTCTCCTGAACAAGAATCAGTCACTCTAACCCAATATGGTCTTGGTGAGTCACAGATCTCATTAGTAAAAATACCTCTAATGTGTTTGCAAGACTTCCCAGGGAATGCACTTATATCTCCTACAGCTGATTTGAATCTGATAGATAGAGAAAGAGTTGAAGATTCTGCATTGTCAATTACATTTTCGAATCAGTACATGCTAAGCATTGAATGTATGTTGTATTGTAAGGAAACAAATTGGAAGTAGGAATAGGCCAGGATATTTCTATTAGTAAAAAGCTAGCCAATAGTTTCTTGCTCACAGAGCCTTCCTCCAATTCTTTATTTTCAAATATCCTGAATATTGCATACATGATATTATTATATGACAGTGTGTTTTTTTACCAATAATTGTATGTATTGCATAAATATGTCAAACAGGATGTGTATGGCATTGTTTAATATCAATATCATGTAGATACAGTGGAACCCAACTCAAAGTCCCCCTTAATACATAGGGAGAGGAATTCCCAGTCCCAGGAATTTCTATAATGTAATAGGTGTTACACTTTCCATGCATCATGGTGGAATTAGGACCACGTCACTTATAATACTGTTTTGAGCACTGTCGGAACTTTCAAAGGAAGGCAGCACCTTTGTTTGAGCTTCTATCAGGTTTGCAATCAGCATGATTAGGGAATATCATATTGAAAAGTATGCTGTTTACTGAATTGTTTAATTGCTGATATTGATGAGTTGAACATCAAATAATTACAATCAGGCCGGTGGTAACCATTGACAATTCAGTAGATATGTACATGTATTAATCTACTTGAGCAGATTTTGTTACAATTCATTTTCATAGTTATGCCTGAATGTATATACTCACGTGAAAGGCTTCCATTCTTCATTTCTGCACATCCACATCAAGCTACTATTAGCTGGTACGGGGTGTACCTGTCCTTCTTTCTTAGAAGTACAGGCAGTATTTGGAACTTCAGCAATTTGACGCTTGGTGATTCTCTTGTGGATGAGGAGTGAAGGAGAAATAAACAATTGACCTTGTCAATCGTGTGTGTTATTAATTTGGTGTTTCTACCAGTGGACTCTCTTTCACAACATTAGCCCTATTGTCTGCATGATCACCACTTTTAACTGTACATGTACACTCACCTTGATCACATGGTGACTTCCTGTATCCAGTACTCCATTAGTGTTGGTGTTTTGGGCCATTGTCTGTTCCCACAAACCAGTGGTAACAACCAAGAACAGTGGTATGATCATAAAGAGGTTCATCTTTCCCAGAGAATTGCAGTCTTGTAGTAGTCAGTCAGTGAGTTGTTATCTTGATCCAGTCCCACTATCAGCAAACACAGTTGTTAGTTGTTGTGTGACAAGCTGTCCACTTTTATACCATGTGATCTGGAACTTTGGAGTTGTTTACCAGACATTGTGGTGGGTGTTTACTGTGAGTGGTTTGTAACTAGAACTAAACTATGTTCTTCTGAAATCTGATAAATGTCTGAAAGTACCAAACCACTGCCCTCCATAGCTTGGCTTCAAATGCAGGTAAACAAGTAATTCTATTTCAAAAATCGTGGGGCTGCCGACCCCCGCACTCGAATTACTTAGGCATCTTTCTTAGGTTCAAAAAAACCTTCGCTCAAGTTAATATATTTGGCGGAGCTTCAGCGCACAAATTCTAGCCCAACTGCGACAGTTCCTAAAAAATGAATGACTCATTTGTCTGTGATACTGTGTATACTTCAATGTGTGCATGGTCTGATAAGTATGCACATACTATTGTATTTTGTATTTTGTTTATATTTCATGGAATTTGACATACTGTAGCAACATTGCTACATGGCTATTTGAGTAGGTGTGTTTGGTAGGACCATGGCCACACCTGAAGTTAGAACAAGGCCATTGTTATACAACTAGTGTTATGGGATTATTTGGCTTATTGAAACCATTTTATGTCTACGTACTTCAGACTCTCATTTTCATGGTGATCTATTGAACTGACAACATTCTCATAACACGTGACAATCAACAACAAATAGGCTCACTGCCTCATACATGATACCAGCTCCAACTGATATGTCATAATGATATTCAGACCTGTTTTAGTATATTGACCAACTTTGTACAGTGTGTAGTGTATTATGCTAACTATAAGCTATAATAATTGGTAAGATTGTTGTAATGATATTCATAGCTCTCACTCCACACTACACCAGCTACTCCCTATCACACACTACCTAATAGTACACTATCAACACTACATGTTAGCTAACTCCAGTATAAAGTATTGTACTACAGTATCTAATCCTCTACAGTACATGTTGTGGTAGCTGGTTTGTCTGTTGATGGTCAGCGAACGTAGATGGCCATTGTCATCTGAACATTGACTCGGGTTGATGAAATACTCGATGGAAGAAAACATTCCTCCCAGCGCTCATCTTCTTCATAATGTGTGATGGTATCAGTATGTACACCTCCATCGATGCCTTTGACAAAACCCAAACCTAGTTGATCTTTTGGTGTTGGTACTCCAGTTCCACTCCTTGTACAGCGATCCACCATTTTGACAACAGGTGTTAACAATGTGGCTCCACTCCAGTGGTGGTCTATGTTCCTGTTGAATGTTCCCTTGTACGCGTACACTAGTATTCCATTGTGGTAGGCAGCTATTATCATTTCTTCTGGTTGTAGTCTCATCTTGTTGGGCACATTGCACCATCCAACACTGAGATCAGTACATGGTTTGTAGAATGAGCTGTGATAGTACATGTCTGTAGTCAGTGGGGAGACCTGTAGATATGAGTGCTTCCACACCAGAGACCATCCTCCTCCATTGGTGGTCATGTCACAGTATATCTACAGAGTATATGGTTGGATATATAGTAGTTAGTACGTACATGGATAAGTATACGTTGTTTCATGTTAAAGTCTCAGATTCATCATATCATACTATCAACTGGACTATTGTCTCTCTGTGTGTAATGTGTTGTGTGATGTTGTACATTGGATGCATAACACAGACATACTCATTATCACTCCATGATGACTATGCATGCACACATGTACCTGCACATACACACACACATACTACACCCACCTACGCACATACACACACAACACACACACACACACACACACACACACACACACACACACACACACACACACACACACACACAGTCACCACCTGTAGTATGGTCTGCACATCTTCTGAACAAGGATCACATACTTTCGCCCAGTACTCTCCACCACATCTCATTCCATGTTTATCTTTAGATTCCCCGAGAATGTGAAAATCAGAGGCTTTGTCCAGATCTGATACAAATGTGATACTTGCACTATTTGTCTCTAGGAATACACGTTTGTTGTCCACTACATATGCCAGTTTCAGACTGTTGAATCTGATACCCAAGGATGTTATATGAACATAGAAACCTTCAAAATAGGACTCCTTAGCTAGAGAAAATGCTTTCCAGCCTGTTCCATACTGAAAATTCTCCATACTCTTCACCACAACTTTAGCTACTTTGTCATGAGACACAAGGAGGAGAGTTAAGAGAGGAATGAGGGCTGGTACAAAGGGTGGCATCTTGCACTGTAAAAATACAAACCTGATTCTACACATACAGCTCTTCCCAGGCTTTACCCTATGTGAAAATGTCACTAAATCTACACCACACAACAGCTACTGTTAGAAGTCTTGGCTAGTGGTACTTCTGTAGTTGACACAACTGCCACCTTATATACAGCTGGTATGATCCAAATATGGGGTATACACTACTACACCTACACACATATGGCTTCTCATGTTACCTATAATATTGACCTTAAGTACACGGTTGTGTAGACAATGTGTATGTTTGCATAACCTAAGAAGATTTAGTTTTGTGGCACCATTTCAGTCAGAATATGGTAAACTTGTTGAAATTAAATGGACTTGGACTTACACATGTAATTAGTTTAACACACCATTGACTATTCCTGTCAATTAATTTGATTCATAAAAATTGTCAATAGATTACTCATGTTTGAACTTTGAACTTTGAATATGTAATATGTTGAGACCAAGTGTAAAGGACCTTGTGTATGTATGTACTGTGTACACACACCCACACACAGAGAAACAATGGTACACTGCTCTACCCACAAAACATAGAAATGTCACAACTATCATGTAGACAAGGTTTCCTCAATAGGCAGGCACCATTCATACACACGTACATATTATAGCACCTTGTTTGATTGATGACGGTATGTTCTGTCTATACAGACAATTGATACACACTTACCGATAAAAGGATAATGACTCAAGAGTATGCACATATACTACATGGACATACAGTATGCAAGCAACGCATACACAGTGAGAGACACACACACAAACACTAGCACAGATACAATCATGCCTGCATGAACATACCTAAAAGCAATCAATGATAAGATGAAAGTTACACAAGTCATCATATGGTTAGCACCATGAAACCAAGGAATGAGCCCCAAGCCATAGAAAGGAAGATTAGATAATTCTGTAGTACCTCCTCAAGTGATGAGAGAACCAGTGCAATCCTGTGTATGTGAGTACACTGGTTAGTACATATTCCTGGTTGATACTTGAGTTGGTCGCTGGCTCATGTGCTGCTACAGTACTGAAGTGAGTATGTACTACGTGATTCTGAAAAGTACAGATACCACCAGTGTGTAGAGTAGGAGAGAATTTAGTAGGTACAGTTCAATTTAACAAGAGTATGTACAACTAACCAGGACTGTATACTGACCAAGAGTAGGTGCTAACCAGGAGTATGTACTAACCAGGAGTGAGGACTGACAGGGGTACTTACTAACACACTCACATTGTATTCATGGATACACAGCATCACACAAAACAGTACCGTGTGTGTGTGTGTGTGTGTGTGTGTGTGTGTGTGTGTGTGTGTGTGTGTGTGTGTGTGTGTGTACATACCACGAATGCCATCAGCATAATTTTTATGTTTGACACTCCTTATATGATGAGACTCTCTTTTTATAAGGAACGACCCTTCCGGATCAGAAATTAAACAAGGAGCTACATATCTGTTACTAAGAGTATTTCTAATGTGCTTACAAGACTTCCCAGGGAGTGTACTAGTAGTTCCTACAGCTGATATGAGTCTAACAGAGAGCTGTTGTCTAATCCCTTCCATGTTTCCACATTCTGCGTGTGTGTGTGTGTGTTTGCTGGTGTCCACGTATCTACTTATTGTTGTATGTATCTTACAACTACGTATTTCTATGTGGCTGCTAAAATAGTATTCGTTTATATGTTACTCATTAGACAAACAAGGATTTGCTCTCAGTAGACCTGACTACCCTGTTACTGAGAACACAAGGAAACTGGAGAGCTCATTGTGGGGTCATCTAGATCATCAAGTACTAGTGATGACAAATCCCCTTTGTCTCATGAAGGTGCATTTGTGTGTGTGTGTGTGTTTACATGTGTTTGTATGTGTGCTTGCATGTATATATGTGAGTGAGAGCATGCGTACATGTACTGTACGAATATATTTGTACTGTATGTATACAGGCATTAAATAGTCCAAGCATCCATCATGGAGTATGCGTTCATACACAGTTATACCACATACGTACTATAAATATGTAATTTGGACAACAGTCATTTCAGATACACTTTGCACCATAGGGAGTATTGTATACAAGACTGTAGTGATGTCCGCACTGACAGGAAGTTTGCAAAATGTTCTTTCTGTTAATCCTATTGCCAACAACTCATCTGTATTGTGTGTCCCTCCTGTTGAGAGGGTCACTGAAGAACAGGAAGGTGTCAGTGTTGAACCTGCCCACAGACCACCCACCAGTGTGGGGGATGTGGACCAGGAACAGCAGTGTGGTGAGTGCTGTTGTGTGAGTACATGTTTATAATATGTGTACGTGTGTGTGTGTGTGTGTGTGTGTGTGTGTGTGTGTGTGTGTGTGTGTGTGTGTGTGTGTGTGTGTGTGCCACTGTGTGTGTGTGTTTGTGTGTGTGTGTGTGTGTGTGTGTGTGTGTGTGTGTGTGTGTGTGTGTGTGTGTGTGTGTGTGCATGTGCACGCATGTATACTTGTATATACATACATACATGTCTGTGCAAGAGTTATTTGTTGAACAAGATACTGTATCATCTCATATTGTGCAGGAGAGCTGCCGGTATCTTGCTCTGAAGTTAACCCACAGAATGATGCATTAGTGGCAAACGTTAGTAGTAATGTTCCTGTGGATCGCAGTGGTCTTACTCTTGAAGGTTTGTGTGTGTATTATAGAGGATGCATACATGTGAGGGTCAATTGTGAACTATTGAACACTTAAACAATTGTAGACCGCATGTTGAGACACCTGGTTGACAAACTGGGAGTGGATGGAGTACTAAGCAAGCTCAGTGAATATGATACTAAAGGTATGTGTGTATACGTACAATAGGAACCCATACAAGTGTGAATTTTCTACTGGTATAAAAAGTCGAAGCATCCAGGTCCACTCACTTGCATTTCAGGGGTCGGCAGTGGTTTGTTAGCTCCCCGCTCCGTACTTGGTTGCATTGTAAGAAATAACATCACATATCACAGGAAGTATGTTTGTGTCCCCAGGCCTCTCGCCAACTCCAAGTGTCAACCACCAGGACAGTCCTCTGGACCGCAGGACTACACCCTCACTGGGAATACCTAACAATTGTGAGTTTGTTCTTGGAAGAAGCCATCAAGCTTGTGGAGAATACCTGGAAGAGACCTGTCAATTTATTGATTTTTTCTTTCCCTCTCCCTCAGTTTAGATCCCTATCCTCCGAAGTCTCCAGACTCAGGAAGTGAACGCAGTAAGACATTAGCTGTACACGCACACGCGCACACGTACTCCCACATGGACTGTGAGAGAGTGAACTAGCAAATACTTTTAGATCATCCTCTACTGTAAAGACTGTATGGTAGTCTCCACTCCAGCTAGCTGACAAGGTTCCTATTACTTCTCTTCATCTCACTAACTTTGTCTTATTCTCCAGTTCCAGGTAGTCCACAGACTTTCATAGAGCACCAAGACGTCTACCAGAATCATCTTTCACCCCCCAATCAACCTCTACCCTCTCACTCGGATGTGATTGCACCCTGGCCACCTTACAACACCATCAGTCAGATGCAGACGTCACTGATTCCATTCCCCCAGGAGCAACACCTGATCCCCCAGTACCCAATTTTGCAAGAGTACCAGCACATACCTCCCCATCTCTACCATGTTTCACCGAATCAGTTTCCAATTCCCATTGAGAGTCTACCCATCTCCTGTCCACAACCACCCCATCCTCCTCTGGAGACCAAGCCACAAAGAACAAAACCAAAGAGGAGTGAGTCTCTCTCTCTATCTGTGTGTGTGTGTGTGTGTGTGTGTGTGTGTGTGTGTGTGTGTGTGTGTGTGTGTGTGTGTACATGTTTGTGTGTGTATGTGTGTACATGTTTGTGTGTATGTGTGTATGTGTGTGTGTGTGTGTGTGTGTGTGTGTGTGTGTGTGTGTGTGTGTGTGTGTGTACATGTTTGTGTGTGTGTGTATTTGTGTACATGTTTGTGTGTGTGTGTATGTGCGTTTGCACGCATGCATACTTGTATATATGTACATACGTATGTGTCTGTGCAAGAGTTATTTACTTGAACAAGATGCTGTATCATCTCATATTGTGCAGGAGAGCTGCCGGTATCTTGCTCTGAAGTTAACCCACAGAATGATGCATTAGTGGCAAACGTTAGTAGTAATGTTCCTGTGGATCACAGTGGTCTTACTCTTGAAGGTTTGTGTGTGTATTATAGAGCATGCATACATGTGAGGGTCAATCGTGAACTATTGAACACTTAAACAATTGTAGACTGTATGTTGAGACACCTGGTTGACAAACTGGGAGTGGATGGAGTACTAAGCAAGCTCAGTGAATATGATGTTTAAAGTACGTATGTATATGTACATGTGTGTGTGTGTGTGTGTGTGTGTGTGTGTGTGTGTGTGTGTGTGTGTGTGTGTGTGTGTGTGTGTGTGTGTGTGTGTGTGTGTGTGTGTGTGTGTGTGTGCATGTTTTTCACTCATTGTATGCTTGGCTTATAAGCGTTAAATGTCTCACAACATGGTCGCTTACAATAATGTTTGCAATGAACAATCTCATCTTATAGATCCGGACTTGCCTTTTCTGAAGACGTTTACCAAGGGGAACAACAGATTTTAGTGGAGAAAGTGAAAATCTTCCAATAGTTCACTCTCATTTCATGCATCTCACGTGTGTATTATTTTTATAAAGTTCCTCTTTCTGTAATCAGAATCTACTTCTACTGCTTAATTGTCCAGTCAATTTAGAACGCTTTGCTGCTATTCCGCTCTACACTAAGACAACTTCTTTAAACTTGGCAGATTATCTGTAACTGATGCCCATACAAAAGTGCAAATTGGTACCTTTGCACTGTACATTGTAAGAAGCTATGTATCTTTGTAACGTTCAATTTCACTGTAGCACCACAAAGTGGAAATAGTTCATGTAACCGTTATTTTTTGTTTGTGGAGTAGTTTTGAGTTTGAGTTGTATGAAGCAATTCACGATCTACCGTGCTAATGTTCTCTGTTCGGTTGCGGGTAGACACAGTTTAAATCAATCCATCATTTCCAATTCATTCCCGGTCCGGCGTGTTTAGTCATATGACGTCCTGCATGTACTTCCGCCAGTCAAATATATTTCCGGTACATCGGTGATCACGTGCCATATTGTGTACTTTGCTATTTTACGGTAACCGCCCATTTCTTGAGTGACTGGGTTTGCTGGAAATTTAAAATCAACATTGACTTTCTAAATAAATCAGTAATTGTTTTCGATCTAATCTGGCCTATTATACCGTCCCAACAGACCAGAAACTAGAGCAAATTTGTATCTGCCTGTCTCGACGCCATGGCGGGAAAGACAGACCACGCCGGTTTCGAAAAGGGACGGATTAAGCAACTTCAAGACGAAAGAGAAGCCACCCAGAAGAAGACCTTCACGAAATGGACCAACTCTTTCCTCAGCAAGGTGAACGTTTATCATTGCCTGTGATTTATAAGGGCGAAATGGGGTTACTGGGAATTGATAGCTTCAACGAACATGTAGCCCTCTAAACACTGAGCTGTATTGGTACAAGTTCATAGATGAGTGATTATTAAATATTTTGAAGACATTTATCCACAGCTCGATAATATGCCGACTATTTCTTCATTACTGTGATGCTGTATCGCCACCACGACTGATCACTTTGCTCTACATACTCACACACAGGCTGGTTTGAAGGTGCAGGACCTATTCACTGATCTCGGAGACGGCATGTTACTGACCAAACTCCTGGAGATCATTTCTGGTGAAAGACTCCCTCCAGTTGGTGAGCTCTTGTAACTGTCTGCAGGGTTGTTGGGGTTCACAGGGGGACAAGGGGAATAGGGGGACGAGTGGACAAGGGAGGAAAATGGGATAAGGGAATAAGGGAGGCAAATGGGCTAAGGGAACAAGGGAGGCAAATGAGATTAGGGAACAAGGGAAACAAATGGGATAAAAGAGGACAAGGGGACAGACCAGGGAACCAAGGGATAGGGGATAAAAGTTCAAGGGAGGATAATGGGATAATGGGGACAAGTGGACTGTTGACCTCGTTGTATGGAGGAATTTTACTACTCCCTGGTAATTCTCTTCCCCTTTGAAAACCCCAACATTATTTTTGGATTTAAATTGTGTCACCTTTTTCACAACTATTCTAAAGTATGTTTCTCCTTGATCACTCCCTGTAATAAACCCTGTTCTATTTGGTTTCATGTTTGCATGTGTTTACTCTGAGACTCTTGTGACTCACAGGATATGGTAAACTGAGGATCAACAAGATTGAGAACGTCGGGAGGTGCATCAGCTTCTTGCAGGGGAAGAAGGTTAATCTGGAGAACATTGGGCCCGAGGACATTGTTGACGGGAACCCCAGACTCATCCTCGGACTGATTTGGTGCATCATCTTGAGATTTCAGATCCAGGAGATCGAGATGCAGGTGAGAACGAAGTATAGTTTTACTAGGTAGCCTGTGACAAGAGGGTGTTAGATACGTATGTATCATACTATGTACCCTTCTGGAACGGCTACAAACCTTAACAGTGTGCATGATGGCCACATACAGTGAATACTCATTAATCTGCTGCACTTCGTTATCAACGAATATGGTGGATCAATGAGTTTGGCGGATTAACTGGATATTCATTGGTACTTGTACATTAAATTGGTGCTGGGAAATTGTGGCAGATTAAAAGGTTTGGCGGATGAAGTGGTGGTGGATTAATGAGAATTCACTGTATTGAAGTTTCAATACTAGTCACCATGCTCTCCCCAGTGTTGATATGCCCCATGTTATATACATACATACCTGTACATCTTTCCAGAAGGGCTGAAGACATTATGGTGCCTTTTATCAAAGTGTCATCACCAATCATCACAGCTTCTCTATTGCCCGTATAGCACATACTAACACAGATATTCATACATGTGCCACCCTCTACAGCATATACAGACCACACAGTGACAAACTACTGATGTTTTATTGATCACTTTCCGTACAGAAAACATAATGTCCATCATTTTTGAGATTTTTCTCTCTGTCCTTTGTAGGATGAGAGTCTTGAGGTAAGGCATGCTAACGAGGCCTTGTTGCTGTGGTGTCAGATGAAGACCAAGGGGTACCCTGGAGTGGACGTGCAGAACTTCCACAAGAGCTGGAAGGACGGTCTGGCCTTCAATGCACTGATTCACAAGCACAGGTGTGTGTGTGTGTGTGTGTGTGTGTGTGTGTGTGTGTGTGTGTGTGTGTGTGTGTGTGTGCACGTGTGTGTGTGTATGTGTGTGTGTGTGTGTGTGTGTGTGTGTGTGTGTGTGTGTGTGTGGTGAATGAGTGAGTTAGTAGCTACTTAAATCTGTGTTATCTGCATACAATTCACCTGTTATATATGGATATATTATATGTAAGCACAGTATATATGTATACTATATAGTGTGTATGTATGTACGTACCGTATAGCGGGAAATTTTCGCGGGATAAAATTTTTGCGGATGGCTCCAAAAATGAAAATTCGCGGATAAAATTTTCGCGGATGCTGGCTAGAGCCACGCGACAGAACAGCGAGAACGCCTAGTTCGCGGATAAAATTTTCGCGGATGTTAGGCAAACCGCGAAATCCGCGAAACTTTTGTCCCGCGAATATTTCCCGCTATACGGTATGTATGTATGTATGTACGTATGTATGGGTATTATGCTTTATTAATATGTATGTACATAAGGATTGAGTCAAAAGTGAAGATGTATGTACAGTAATAGTGCTGAACAGTCACAGTCCCTTTTTTCACAAGGCTGAAGTAATACGTAAATGTATGTGTGTGTTGTCGTCATTTGTAGACCAGATCTGATTGCGTGGGACGCCCTGGAGCCTGGGAACAACATTGCCAACCTCAACAATGCCTTCGATGTGGCTGAAAGGGAGCTTGGGATAGCTAGATTACTGGATGCTGAAGGTTAATCTGTGTGTGTGTGTGTGTGTGTGTGTGTGTGTGTGTGTGTGTGTGTGTGTGTGTGTGTGTGTGTGGATGTGTTCTTGTGTCTGTGTGTGTGTCTGAATCTCACCTTACATAAGTATCTCTCTTCATTCACCTCTTGTACAGACGTGAATGTGTTGAGACCTGACGAGAGATCGGTCATCACCCAGCTGGTGGCCTACTACCACTACTTCTCCAAGATGAAGGCCGAGGAGACTGGAGGCAGGAAGCTGAACAAGGTGGGTGCACCACGCAGGAAGTTGGTTGTAATCTATATGCTATGTATGCCACTACATGTAATACAGTGAAGTTTCGTTAATCTGCTGCAATTTGTTTTCAAAGAATATGGTGGATTAACATGTTTGGCTGATTAACTGGATATTCATTGGTACTTGTATATTATATTGGTACTGGGTAATTGTGGTGGATTAAATGATTTGGCAGATAAAGCGGTGGCAGATTAATGAGAATTCACTGTAGTTATATCCTGGCATATTGAATGATAGACAAGTTATACAGCAACTATGTGTATAGTCCAATGCAACATATTATATGCAATAGAAATGTGTTTACTAATTTCCTGCCTTGTTCTCACGCAATTAATCCTAACAATGAAACCTGTCTGGTGACCTGTGCTACATGGCTTGTGTACGCACAGTTTTTCCTTTGATCTACCCCTCAAACAGGATACAAGTACCAATACAATGGATAATCCTCTGTAATCTGTCTACGTATCCCGATACACATCCACCAGTTCAAACTGTACTATAAAGCTCTCCATAATCCGGTAACCCTTGTAATCTGATAACGTTCATTTCCCCGTGTGTGTTGGGCTGTCAAGATTCCACTCTACCTACTCCAGATACACTGACACATGATGATGTGGTGATATACTGATGTGTGTACATACACTGTACTGTTATATCATGTAACTATAACTAAAACTGGAATATTTACTGTATAGCATAGTTTCTTGTACTAAACACTAGTACAGTGGAACATGTCTACAACGGTCACCCTTGGGATTCCAAAAAGTGACTGTTGTAGAGAATTAAGTGGTCTGTGCCAATACACATGTATACATATATGGTCGTGTGCACTACAGACCATTTGTGACTTGTATTCTGGCTGTCTTGGAGAGCTGACCTGACAATGCAGTGACCATTATCCTCAGTCTTCACTGCACTACGCTATTACAACACCACACACACTACAGCACTACTGTATACAGTAATACTGAAACCCACTAATATGCTGACTGTCTCCCAGTGGACTACATGATGTCTCATTGTCTGTTCCTTCAGCTCATGGAGCAGGTGATTGAGTCGGAGGCGATGAAGGTCGAATACGATGCTCTCTGCTCACAGCTTCTGGAGTGGATCGAGGCCAAGATTGCAGAACTGTCGGATCGTAACTTCCCCAACATGTTGACCGAGATACAGCAACTGATGAGGGACTTTAAGACGTACAGAACTGTGGAGAAACCACCCAAGTGTGTGTGTGTGTGTGTGTGTGTGTGTGTAAGTGTGTGTGTGTACACATGCATACGTACATACATATTACAGTGAAGCCTCTCCATTATGGACACTTTGGGACCTTTATTTTAGTCCTTATTACAGAGGTGTCCTCAATTCAGTGGTCACTTAATACTCTACAGGACTACACTGAGACACAGAATGGTGTCCTTATTATAGAGGTTTCTGCAATTCAGAGGTTTGTAATAGAGAGTTTCCGCTGTATACATATGCATCCATACATCTGTACATTCATATGTTTGAGTATGAGTGAATGGAGCTCTATGTAACCTTTTACAGGTACAATGAACGAGGTGTCCTGGAGGTGCAGCTGTTCAACATCCAGATGAAGCTACAGGCTGCCAAGCAGAAGATCTGGTATCCTCCGGAGGGCAAGCTGGTCTCGGACATCAACAAGGCCTGGGTGAAGCTGGAGGCAGCCGAGCATAGGAGGGAGGTCGCCCTGAGGAAGGAGCTTCAGAGACAGGAGAGACTAGAGCAGTTGGCAGAGAGGTTCAACAGGAAGGCAGACCTGAGGGAGTCCTGGCTCAATGACATGCTTCAGGTGTGGACATATGTGCACATAGACTTTTCATATGCAAACCTACAGACATAATATTCCTGTTTTGGATTCGATTCCTATCTTTCCAACCCCGGAATGATCACATTCGGACCACACACCATTGTACCAAGTTTCACCCCACTCTCCCTGTAGTGTAAAGTCTCTGGCACACTCATAATGGTACCTATCTACCAATGTACTACAAACCAACACTCTTTCACTGATTCATAACTCTCACTGTATGTGGCTGGAGTGAATCACTGTGCCCTTATCATGTAAATACATATATTTTGTGTCTTTGCTATTGGCAGGTTCTGGGTGAGATGGAAGGTGGCAAGGACAAGCATGGAGTTGACATTGCCCTGAAGCGTCACGAGGCTATCAGAACTGATGTAGAGGCTAGGGTTAGTGCATACTTGTACTCATGGATGGTTTATTTGTCCATCCACATGTACATATTACGTATGCATGCATGCGTAATATGTGTGACTACAGTGAACCTCTTCATTACAGACACCTTGGGACCTTGATTATTTAGTGTCCTTATTACAGAGGTGCGATCCTCATTTTGAATGTCATCCAGAACACTATTGTACTTGGTGTAGTAACTGAATACTATCCTCAGTGTAAAGATTTTGTAATTTAGCAATATCCGATTTGAGGCAAAAATTTTTATGGGTTAATCACTTAAGTGTTCCAGCACTATTTGTAATGGAGAGGATTCACGGACTTGCCTGAAAGAAATTTGTGTGTTTTGTATTGTTTGTTGTATGATTGTATGGTTTGCTTGAAATGTTAATGTGCATGGACCATGCTGAAAGAAATATTGGCAGTTACAAATTTGGTTGATTTCCTTGTAATTCTCCAAAATGTCAATTTAACCCCCTGCCAATATTTGTGACTATGCAATATGGCCAAAAGCACCCTGTGTATGTACCTTTGCTCTGTGTATGTGAATACAGTATGTACGCTTGAAATAATTACGCCACTTAACATGTACGTACGTATGTATACATGTTTTTGGATGTACGATCACATGTACGTGTGTGAGGAATCGCTGAAGAAATCGTTTGAAACGTGAACTGGAAGCACTTTGGCACGTCATAGGAATAACATGGCTAAAATATGTACAGTAGGTAGCTGTACGTTCACACAAAATATCAAGGACTCGCCACATCAAGCGTGATGTGTTCTATCTGATAAAGTGTGTTATCTTAGAATCTACTGAGGAGGATACCTGAGGTGTACATGTATGTATGTATGTATATAATAATACATATAACCTTTGCCCACAAATGTTTGTTGGGATAGTGGTAACAGGCTAGACTAGTGCCTGGTTATTGTCTATCATAACTTCTCAATCATAATGTTGACAGTCATTCTAAGCTGATGTGGTATATTACATTATTGTTATAACGGCATTGACATTTCCTATGGTAAGAATTGTGCAGTGAAAGACACCTCTACGTGAAGACCACCTGTCCTCAGAGGCCACCTAACCCTGTCTCTCGAGTTGACTTTATATGCTGGGGTCATTCGTTGTATGTACTGTATGTACTATTTGTGTATGTACGATGTATGCCATATCATTGGTATATTATCATACATACGTATCATTATGTGTTATCCATGCATATGCACACATACGTACGTATGTACTAATTGTACAGTTTTAGTGATAATTAGGAATTAGTTTTTAGTAATGATATTCATAGTTCTCACTCCACACTACACCAGCTACTCACTATCACACACTACCTAATAGTACACTATCAACACTACATGTTAGCTAACTCCAGTATAAAGTATTGTACTACAGTATCTAATCCTCTGCAGTACATGTTGTGGTAGCTGGTTTGTCTGGTGATGATCAGCGAACATAGATGGCCATCGTCATCTGAACATTGTTTGCTGTTGATGAAATACTTGATGGGAGCTGGCATTCAAACCAACGATCATCGTCACTTGGGTTAGCTAGTGTACCTTGAAGAGTGTCTGAGTTACCACTTGTACTGTCTTTCTCAAAAACAAGTCCAGTCAAATCATTTTGTTGTCGTGGTGTTGGTGCAGTTCCACTTTGTGTACAACGGTCCACTATTCGAGTGACAGGCATCGGTAATGCACCTCCACTCCAGTGGTGGTCTATGTTCCTGTTGAATGTTCCCTTGTACGCGTACACTAGTATTCCATTGTGGTAGGCAGCTATCATCATTTCTTCTGGTTGTAGTCTTGTCTTGTTGGGCACATTGCACCATCCAACACTTAGATCAGTACATGGTTTGTAGAATGAGCTGTGATAGTACATGTCTGTAGTCAGTGGGGAGACCTGTAGATATGAGTGCTTCCACACCAGAGACCATCCTCCTCCACCAGTGGTCATGTCACAGTATGTCTGTAGTGGATACATACACAAAAGGTGTATTGAATAGGGTGTTGGATCTGTATGTACACCACATGCATGTACAACCCCATACAACCATGTACACACGCATAATACACACACACACACACACACACACACACACACACACACACACACACACACACACACACACACACACACACACACACACACACACACACACACACACACACACACACACACACACACACACACACACACACACACACATAATCAGACACACACACACACACACACACACACACACACACACACACACACACACACACACACACACACACAGTCACTACCTGCATAGTCTGCTCTACTCCTGAACAAGGATGAGCTACTTTGACCCAATACAGTCCACTCTGTGGTGGTTGACTACACTGGTTAGCAAGAGTGTCTCTGATGTGTTTACAAGACTTCCCAGGTAGTGAGCGAGCACTTCCTATTGATGCCAAGAGTCTGAGGAGAAGGGGCGGTGGAGAATGAGAAATAATCAGTACTGAATGTGAAGCACTATTTTAGAATCAGTAGTATAATTAGTATCACTGTTATAGGAATAGGAATAATCAGCACTGAATGTATAGCCCTATGGTAGAACAGCACTGTGGGATCTCTGAGAGTCTTTGGGGAGGTACCCCCCACCCTTCATGCCCCTCTAGGTTCCTATCCTGGTATGTTGTCTGGTGGATGTACTCAAACCTTGTACTCACTCAAAAGGTATCCATTCTCCACTTCTACAAATCCATATCATGTCCCCATTAGCTGGTACAGGGTGAACCTGTCCCTCCCTCCCAGAAGTACAGGTAGAAGTAGGTACTGCTTGACGCTTGGTGGTTCTCTGGTGGAGGAATAGCGAGAGAGTTATAGGTAACAATGTTAAATGCACACACTACTCACCTTCATCACACACACACACACACAATACACACACTTGATTACGTACCTTCATCACATGGTGGTTTCCTGTATCTAATGTCTTCTCTTTGGCATTCTCCTGAGTCATTGTCTGTTCCCACAAACCAGTGGTAACAACCAAGAACAGTGGTATGATCGTAAAGAGGTTCATCTTTCCCAGAGAATTGCAATCTTGTAGAAGCTAGTGTGTGACTTGTTATTCTTGATTGAGTCCAACTCTTGTCCAACACTTGTGTTTTGTGATTAGTAGTAGTTCGAACCAGTTGTAACTGGAACATAATGATGTCGTGAATGCCTTCTTAATGGACTAATAATTGATAAGAATCACTTATAATGATGGATGCTGTAACCACATAGGCAGGGCATAGAAAGACAGGTTTCAATTTGATAAATGAAAATTGTAAGCAGATCACAGTGATGATCGTATATGGCAATCCCATTATCTATTTTCTAAACTGAAGAGTGAATGGATTTTTCATTTCTGTATAATTCATACAGATCTATATTGCCCTATCTTTAGCATGGTGGGAAAACTACAGATACAGATATGCATCATTTTTTCACATTGAAACTACTGTCATACCAAAGGTAACGGTGAATCATTAAGCGCTAAAGGTTAACCGATACAATTTATCTGTTTTCCGTTAACGGATTAGCCGTTAACGGAAAACAGCCTATTTTAATACATGTAGAGTCCACCTAGAACATACATGGCACGTTTCAATGAGTTAGTTTGTTCCAGTGACTTCCAACGAGTGTTTTTAGATGACTGTGTACGTATCTTACAGAGAAGCTAAATTTTAGCGCTGAAGAAACGACTATTGAATACTCAGGTATGTTTCCACTCGTTCTAGACATAACAAGTGACGTCATATGATTAACACATTACCAGTTAACGGATTAACTGTTGACGGATTAACCGCTAACGTATATTGTGTTACTTTTAACAAATATTTCGTTATCACTAACAGTTAACTGATTACAGGGTAACCGACAAAAACATTACCTTTTCCATGATCCGTAGTCTAGTCCTAGTAAGTGTCCCATGTCCCTGGCCCTTCTCTGCTCAGAGGTGCTTGCTTGGATGGTTGTAGCAGGCCAGGCTAGTTGGGAATGCTTACATATACACTATACCATACCTTTGTAACAACAGGCTCTCAAAGGAGGTGTATTGGATGGTTTAGTTACAGCATAGCCATTTCTCCTGTGAGGAGTTATATCCACTGTGAGTAGCTGTGTGTCTGTTATGTACTAGTAACAGTGTGTACGTATAATGCGCAGTTGCTACATCCATTGGGTATATTTATGTGTATATGTATGTATGTACATAATACCATTATGATATCATGTAGTTTAACATTATGGATATCAATGTAATTATATTCATAGTTCTCACTTCACACTACACCAGCTACTCACTATCACACACTACCTAATAGTACACTATCAACACTACATGTTAGCTAACTCCAGTATAAAGTATTGTACTACAGTATCTAATCCTCTACAGTACATGTTGTGGTAGGTGGTTTGTCTGGTGATGGTCAGCGAACATAGATGGCCATCGTCATCTGAACATTGGCTTGTGTTGGTGAAATACTTGATGGGAGATGGCATTCTTCCCAGCGTTCATCTTCACCACTAAACCTGATGGTATCGGTATGTGTACTTCCATCAATATCTTTGGTGAAAGCCAAACCTAATGGACCTTTTGGTATAGGCACTCCAGTTCCACTTCGTGTACAATGGTCCACTATTTGAGTGACAGGCATCAGCAATATACCTCCACTCCAGTGGTGGTCTATGTTCCTGTTGAATGTTCCCTTGTACGCGTACACTAGTATTCCATTGTGGTAGGCAGCTATCATCATTTCTTCTGGTTGTAGTCTTGTCTTGTTGGGCACATTGCACCATCCAACACTGAGATCAGTACATGGTTTGTAGAATGAGCTGTGATAGTACATGTCTGTAGTCATTGGAGAGACATCTACATAGGAGTGCTTCCACACCAGAGACCATCCTCCTCCATCAGTGGTCATATCACAGTATGTCTACAGTATTCATGGTTAGATATAATGGTTAGTGTATGCCATTGGATATACGTAGTTTCATGAGGTAAATGTAATGTAATGTACTCACACATGCATGTATGCATAAACGCAAGCACAAATGTATGCACTATGCATCAACTAAACTATTGTTGAGAAATGTGTTGTGTGTGGTTTTGCACAATGAATATGCACTTTGTAATCAGAAATGATTTATTGTAAATCATTTGGTTGGAATCAAACGAACTATCAATGCAATATCTAATAATCAAACTGGCATGCCACTTCGTGATTACACTTTGTATGTAGTATGCAAGTGTACTATCCACATACGTATACTCACAATCCTATCTGTATGCCCTAAAGAGCCGTTCCTACCTGTATGGTCTGATTTTCTCCTGAACAAGAATCTGTCACTTTGATCCAGTACAGTCCATTCTGTGAGCTACACATCCTATTACTATTCAGGAAATTCATAATGTGTTTACAAGAGTTCCCAGGGATTGTACTCGTAGTTCCTACAGATGATATGAGTCTGGAGGAGAGAATAATTTATGGTACTAATGGTTGTAAAATTTGTGTGCATCTGGTTAATACATGCCATTTTGTCTATTGAGATCATAAAAATTTCATTTTTCATAAAATCACAAGAGTGTATATGTATATTGTGTTTTATTTAATATGGTTGTGGTATTTTCTCACCTTTGTATGTGATGTGGACTGTAATGTCAATAATATTTGTGTAAAAATGTATTAAGGGAATGAAAGAGGTCTACCATCCATTTCAGATGTACTAATGATTACATGATGAGAAAACTACCGGTAACGGTTAATGGATAACAGTTAACAGTTAACTGTTAACTGGAAAAAGGGGGAGATTACCGTTTGTTTTTTTTGAACCGTACTGCATGTACTGTACGAGGAATGGGGAATGTATATCATTATATGTTGTGTATGGTAAGGAGGGAGCCCTGAGTAGTATGCATTCTCTTCACATCTATCAGGTATGTCCATGCAGTGAAAGAATCAAGAGTTGGGCAATTCTAGCACAACAGTAACTGTGTTTTTTTGTAATTGTGTACGGTTCACTAGCTAAGACTAAATTTACTCACTCAAAGGGTTTCCAGTGTCCTTTTCTGCAAACCCAAATCCTGTCCCCATTAGTTGTTTTGGGGGTTACCTGCCCCTCTTTCTTAGAATTACAAGTAGCACTTGGAGCTTCTGCTGCTTGACGCTTGGAAGGAGGGGTAGTAGAAGAGTGACGAGAAAGTTAGTTGTGGATCAAGTGTGTTACCATTTCTTTACAGTAACTAACAGACTGAGTGGCAATTCCCTCCATCACACCACTCCATGTCTACATGTTGACCAGTCTTTATGCTGTACATACGTATGCACTCACCTCGATCACATGGTGACTTCCTGTATCCAGTACTTCATTAGTGTTGGTGTTTTGAGCCATTGTCTGTTCCCACAAACCAGTGGTAACAACCAAGAACAGTGGTATAATCGTAAAGAGGTTCATCTTTCCCAGAGAATTGAAATCTTGTGAAGGCCAATAAGTAATCTCAAATAATCCAGTCTTTCTATCAGCAAACACAGTTGTTAGTTGTTGTGTGACAAGCTGTCCACTTTTATACCATGTGCACGATCTGGAACTGTGGAGTTGTTTACTGAACATTGCTGTAGAGGTTAAATAATCAAGACATTTGTACAAGGAACTCCCCTGGTGGTTTTACGTGTGTTTTATAACAAGAGTTCTCATAGAAGCAAAGTGCACCGTTTACTGAACACACATTATGTCACTACCATGTTTGTATTGTGTTTAAAGTTCAGTTATTTTGTAACATCATATGTAGGAGGTGTTCCTTCCACTGCACGTTGTACATGTACAGTATGTGTATTGTATAATTATATACTGTATCCAATGTAGTGATATCGATACAGCTATGTACTGTTGACACGCTATCTGATAGTACTTCTTCCACTGTGTGTAGTATAACGAACAGTTACAGTAATTTATATTGAAATAATGATATTCATAGTTCTCACTCCACACTACACCAGCTACTCCCTATCACACACTACCTAATAGTACACTATCAACACTACATGTTAGCTAACTCCAGTATAAAGTATTGTACTACAGTATCTAATCCTCTACAGTACATGTTGTGGTAGCTGGTGTGTCTGGTGATGGTCAGTGAATGTAGATGGCCATCGTCATCTGAACATTGTATTGTTTTGATGAAATACATGGTGGTAGACGACAACTTTCCCAGCGATCATCATTTAGGTTAGCTAATGTACCAGTGATAGTATCAGAGCCAATCTTGCTGAAAGTCAATCCAGTGTACAACCGAGGTGTTGGTGCCTGTGTATTGTACCTTGCACAATGATCCACTATTCTAGTGACAGGTGTCAGCAATGCACCTCCACTCCAGTGGTGGTCTATGTTCCTGTTGAATGTTCCCTTGTACGCGTACACTAGTATTCCATTGTGATAGGCAGCTATCATCATTTCTTCTGGTTGTAGTCTTGTCTTGTTGGGCACATTGCACCATCCAACACTGAGATCAGTACATGGTTTGTAGAATGAGCTGTGATAGTACATGTCTGTAGTCAGTGGTGAGACCTGTAGATATGAGTGCTTCCACACCAGAGACCATCCTCCTCCATCAGTGGTCATGTCACAGTATATCTACAGTATTCATGGTTAGATGCAGAGGTTAGTGTATGGATATCTGTAGTTTTATGAGACAAAAGATACATTGTAATGTATTCATTCTATGGAATACATACATAGATGTTGTGGTATGATGCATACACTGGAAGTACATTTTATGTGTTGTTATATTATGTACATTACAATAAGTATAATGACAGTATCATTATATCGTTGCAACAACCACGCACACATGCATGAACACACACACACACACACACACACACACACACACACACACACACACACACACACACACACACACACACACACAGCTGCTACCTGTATGGTCTGCTCATCTCCTGAGCAACAATCATCCACTTTGAGCCAATACAGTCCACTCAGTGAACTGCGTGTCCTATTGTCAAGTGTATTTTTAAGGTGTTTACAAGACTTCCCAGGGAATGTAGTTGTAGCTCCTATAGCTGGTAGGAATCTGAAGGAGAGAATACAGAAAGATAATATGTAGGTTGTGTGTATTTCATGTCAAATTTTGTGTTGAAAACATTCATCTTCTGATCAGATCATCTTATATGTGTTTACCTTTGTAATAGTGTGTGTACTGTACAGAGTGTTACAGTAGCAACTTTCTATTATATATAATGAGCACTATACACTGGAATGGAAAAGGTCCACTCAGTCTGTCAATAATATATTTTAATGTATAAAATGGTATCATAGAGTGCGATAGCACTCTATATGTAGGGATGACGCGAAAACAAAATGGCGGCCCTATACCTCTCATACATTACAGTTTCGCAAAATATCGCCTATGAACATAAATAATACATGATGCATGTCTCAGCTCTGCTGTAAAATATTGACTCAGGAGGGTAGAGTATGCACTGTTCATATACGTACATCTTGTGTCAATGGTATAGGGAATCCAAAGGGACATGCGTTTCTCCTATATCCACCAAATGGAAGATACTTCCACGTACACTGTCTTCCTTTGTTCAAGCTCATTGTATTATGCACACCATATCAAACTGATGAGTACATAGTGTATGCATACTGTGACTGCATGTGACAAGGCATTGTGTTGTATCCTTTCTAATCTCCTCCATATTCCTACCTCAATGTGTGCATGTGATGAGTATCCTGTACTTACGTGTAAGGTGTCCATTCTCCACTTATGCAAATCCATATGATATCACCATCAGGTTTGGGGTGTATGTCTCCATCATTCCCAGTAGTACAGGTAGTCTTTGGACCTTCCACTCCTTGATGACTAGTTGATCTCTGATGGAATAGTATAGTAAAGGAATATGTACCCGTTGGCCATCTGCGAAAATTTTGTCCCATGAAATCTTCCGCTATACGGTATGTATCCATTGGCACTACAAGCACATGTTACGGTATATTTGTAGGAGTCCCAATGGTTGCTAAGACAACTTATATCAGAATATGCTCTAACTATACACAGAGGTAGACTCAGTGATTCCCTTACCTGTATGTCATATGATTGTGAACTGTACAAGCCTACACTGAATATGGACATGCTGCACCAGGTTCAATCTCACAATGTACTAATCATGTCCACATACCTTGAAGTGGTTTCTGGTATCTACTACAGTATGTGTAGCTGTTTCTTTGTTAGCATTGTAGTTGTTGTCATTCTCAGCCAACATTTGATCCAACAGAAGGAATGTTCCAAACATCAAAAGTGGTATAAATAACTTCATCTTCAACAGTTAAGATTTAGACTCTCCAAAGACAGTCAGTAACCTGGTAGTCTGTTATAGATAAGGTTTATACTCACAATAGACTTGATATTTGTTGTGATAATGGGTATTCTACAGGTTACTGCCAGCATTCAACCTCTTTTATGGTTTGTTCACTGGAAGTATGGGCTTTTACTCTCCTTTTGATTGTTGTTTCAATTTATGTACTTTCATGAATAATATTAACCTTTGCTTACTTCTGTGAGGTACACGAAACTGTTGGACACTGTATTAGACAGAATTGTAGGTGTTCGTTATCTTGTTTGTTATGTAAATTAAATGAGAGGTAATCGAATTTGCTGATTGGAGAAAAAATGCATCTGCATGGTCATTTGTGTGTACAGTAAGTGTGTGTGTATATGTTTGCGTATGTGTGCGCGTGTGTGTGTGTGTGTGTGTGTGTGTGTGTGTGTGTGTGTGTGTGTGTGTGTGTGTGTGTGTATTCACACTGTATTATTGATAAAATGGAAATCAGTATCTTAAGGAGAATAATTCTATTCATAGTTCACACTCCACATTACACCAGCTACTCACTATCACACACTACCTAATAGTACACTATCAACACTACATGTTAGCTAACTCCAGTATAAAGTATTGTACTACAGTATCTAATCCTCTACAGTACATGTTGTGGTAGCTGGTTTGTCTGGTGATGGTCAGCGAACGTAGATGGCCATCGTCATCTGAACATTGTATTGTTTTGCTGAAATACTTGATGGAAGATGGCATTCCTCCCAACGTTCATCTTCTTCATTATACCTGATGGTATTTGTATCTGTGCCTCCTTCAATTCCTTTGGTAAAAGCCAAACCCAAAATACCTTTTGGTGCTGGTACTCCAGTTCCACTTCGTGTACAACGATCCTCTATTTGAGTGACAGGCATCAGCAGTGTACCTCCACTCCAGTGGTGGTCTATGTTCCTGTTGAATGTTCCCTTGTACGCGTACACTAGTCTTCCATTGTGGTAGGCAGCTATCATCATATCTTCTGGTTGTAGTCTTGTCTTGTTGGGCACATTGCACCATCCAACACTGAGATCAGTACATGGTTTGTAGAATGAGCTGTGATAGTACATGTCTGTAGTCAGTGGAGAGACCTGTAGATATGAGTGCTTCCACACCAGAGACCATCCTCCTCCATTAGTGGTCATGTCACAGTATATCTGTTGTAGATAAATACACAAAAGGTGTATCAGAAGGTGTATTGAATAGGATGTTGGATCTGTATGTACATAGTGCAATGTGTTGTCGTTGATTTGTACAAAACGTATGTATATCCATGATTCAATCGGTGGACACAAACAAACAGACACAGACACACACACACACACACACACACACAGACACACACACACACACACACACACACACACACACACACACACACACACACACACACACACACACACACACACACACAGACACACACACACACACACACACACACACACACACACACACACACATACACACACACAGTCGCTACCTGCATAGTCTGTTCCACTCCTGAACAAGGATGAGCTACTTTGACCCAATACAGTCCACTCTGTGGTGGTTGACTACACTGGTTAGCAAGAGTGTCTCTGATGTGTTTACAAGACTTCCCAGGTAGTGAGCGAGCAGTTCCTATTGATGCTAGGAGTCTGAGGGGGAGGTTGAACAGCAGAGAATAAGTAATGATCAGCACTGAATGTGTAGCACTGTTGTAAACTGGAACTGTGAGATCTCTCTGAGAGTCTTTGGGGAGGTACCCCCCACCCTTCATGCCCCTCTAGGTTCCTATCCTGGTATGTTGTCTGGTGGATGTACTCAAACCTTGTACTCACTCAAAAGGTATCCATTCTCCACTTCTACAAATCCATATCATGTCCCCATTAGCTGGTACAGGGTGAACCTGTCCCTCCCTCCCAGAAGTACAGGTAGAAGTAGGTACTGCTTGACGCTTGGTGGTTCTCTGGTGGTGGGGAGTGGTGGAAAGTGAGGGAGTTATACGTAATATGTAACAATGTTAAATACACACACTTGTCAGTTGATTACCTTCATCATATGGTGGTTTCTTGTATCTAATGTCTTCTCTTTGGCATTCTCCTGAGCCATTGCCTGTTCCCACAAACCAGTGGTAACAACCAAGAACAGTGGTATGATCATAAACAGGTTCATCTTTCCCAGAGAATTGTAATCTTGTAGAAGCTTGTTATTCTTGATTGAGTCCAACTCTTGTCCAACACTTCTGTTTTGTGATTAGTAATATTTCAAACCAGTTGTAATTGGAACGTAATAATGTTGTGAATGCCTTCTTAATGGACTAATAATTGATAAGAATCACTTATAATAATGGATGCTGTAACCACATAGGCAGGGCATAGAAAGACAGGTTTCAATTTGGTAAATGAAAATTGTAAGCAGGTCACAATAATGATCGTATAAGGCAATCCCATTGTCTGTTTTCTAAACTGAAGTGTGAATGGATTTTTCATTTCTGTATAATTCATGCAGATCTATATCTCCCTATCTTTTAGCATGGTGGGAAAACACAGATACAGATACGTGTCATTTTTCACGCTAAAACTACTGTCATACCTCCCAGAAGTCTTCATAGCTGAAGAATTCAAATAGCTCCTGTCTTCACATCTGTTTAGAAGCAGGCTATAACCTGATATTCATAAGCACTCCGCCCTAGTTTGTTGTGCTTACAAATATCATACATCTCCGATTACGCGTCATGACCTATTCGTATAGGTATTTTATTCATTCAAATTCAATGTTTAAAATTATATTTAATTGGTAATTAAGTATGTGAAGTAGGTTACACCCAGTGAACACAAAGGTATAATAATTATGTCAGCCATTGTATGTACCTTAGTTTTATTGTGAGTTATAATTATATCAAGGATTATGACTAATAAGTGGAAGCGAGGTTAATTGTTTCCGTCACATAGGGGAGTCCGATCGAGGTCCCACGTGCACTTAATGACTTTTGGGTCTAGAAATTATGACATTAGGATCCACTTGCATTTTCTTTAATCGAAAGTTGCAAAATGGTTTTAGCAGAACGCACCCATTCGTACATTTCTTCAAAAGGGGCACGACTACAGCGAATCGTCTTTCGGGCCTTCGGTCAGCCATGATGACGTCCCTTTTGGCAGACATTTTGTGTAACATCATTGCCCTGGAAAGTTTGCAATTCTTGTTTCGGTCGCGTCCAACCTTTTCATTTATTTATTGTTTTTATGGGAACAATCAAGCTACTATGGTAACAGTGAGGTTCTGCTTGTAGTACACCCATAGTATAATTATATGGTTCAAATATTAGCATTATTAATATCATATTGTTATTGACTGAATCAATTAAAAGCAAATGAAATTGAAAATGATTGATTGAAAGCATGATTTAAGTAAAAATAATTTCAAAATCAATGGGATGGGAGTCATAGAAATATAATATATCAGTCTGACGATAAGTGATCAATTTATTCCTCATAGCCCCACTTCAAAACTTGACAATCCTGCGGTTGCCCGAATCAGCAACGTAAATGAACCCATCACTGTCCACCTTGACATCGATGGGGTAATCCAGCCCAGCATCCAGAATTTCGTGGACGCACTTCCCATTGGTTGAAAAGAAGGAGAGCTTGTTGCTGTCCCCAGAGGCAACCACCACGTGGCCCTCATTCGTGATGGCAATCCCGAGGGGCCTCTGTAAAATCCCGTGGCCAAATTCGCGCACAAACACCCCCTCCTGGGTGAACACCTGAATTCGATTGTTGTTCATATCCGTGATGTAGAGGAGGTCGTCTGGGCCGATACAGAGTTTTTGCGGCCAGTTAAACTGCCCCGGCTGTGTGCCTTTGTTTCCGAAGCTGTACTTGAAGCGTCCGTCCTTGGTGAACACGCTTATCTGTTCTCCTTTGCTCTCTGTTACGAACGCGAGGTCGTCGTGAAACACGATAGCGTTCGGTCCGCTGAGACTTGTTCGGGTGAAGAGGCGGTTGTCTGTTCTTCCGTTCACTGGAGGGAAAACCTTGACAGAGTGTGAAGCAAAATCGATAAGAACGAAATGTTCTTCTTCGTTGACGGCTATCCCCGCGACAAACAAGTAATCCGGAGCTTCTATCAAGTCGTCCAATTCGCCGTTTTTCTTGAAGACGCAAAGCGTCTTGTTCTCTAAGTTTGGGCAGCTGTCGGCTGCCACGAGCTGGCCATTTTTAGTGAAGGACATGGAGAAGTATTCTCGATTTCTGTTGGGATCTCTAAGCTCTTGTTTAACGCTGCTCATTTCTTCGAAAGTCCTCGTACGCTTAGTGGCGGCCATTTTGCGTTTTCTCTTGTTTACCCGCGATAATTAGTGCTGCAATTCGATCCTAATTACAGTAGAGGATACTTGAAAGGTTTCTCCTTCCCTGTAGTATTATGTACATCGTAAAATCACTCGTATGTAACTCGTAGATTGAAAGCATCTCAACACACGCGTGTTTTTCGTGCCCTAATCCAATATGTATGTTGAATGCTTTAGATATGTGGCATATTTAACTAAACCCTAACTTCAGTTGACGATCGAATCTTTGTTAGCTAGCTTAAGTTGGTGCATCCACAGTTTGTTATAGACCTACTTATTAAATGAGCCTCAACTCACACACAGAAAGAGTTCAGATTACAGGCTAATAGTATTGTTGAAATAATAATAATCAAATTTCCTGTGAAAGTCAAAGAATGCACGATTATTGTTGGTCTTGGCATTGCTACAGAATTTGAAGGGATCTTGCCACTTCACTGCGTTACTGCTGGTCATGTGACTGTCACACTATTCTATTGTATCTACAATGACACTTACAAGCACTTTCATCAGTTAGCATAACCATCATGCAAACCAAGGTTGACACTGTAGAAGGGACAATGTACATTTACAACCTCATGCAATTTGCATTTAATATCATTTCAGCTTTCCTCCATTTTGTTTCTGTTACCAGGGAGACCGTATTGAAGCACTGCAAGCCTTGGCCAATGAGTTGGCTGGAGAGAATTACCACGGCACTTCTGCCATGAAGCACAAGTGAGTTGTTCAAGGTCATCACAGGAGGAAAGTACTGGTTTCCTTAAGGATGCAACATAATCGAAGCATTGTTGGAAGGCCGTGTTTCAATACATTAGTCATGAAACAAGACCTTCCAACAATGATTCAATAGTGTTTCTTAATTGATGGAAAAAGAATTTTCCTCCTGTGGGTTTGTGTTATGTATTATCAATATGTAAAACTCTACAGTACTACACTGGGAAGCAAAGGTTATACAGAGGTTTCATCAATGCGGAGGTCATTTTATACAGTGCATCACTACCCCGGGAGACGTTCAGAATGGTGACTTCATTTTTGCAATGACAACACCATTGTGTGTCTTCTTCAGATGTCTGTAATTAGGGAGCTTCCATTCATCATGGCCCAACCTGTCAATCCTCCCTCTTTCTCTCTCCCTCTCTTATGTGGTCAGTATTCAACACTGTAGACCATTGGAGGGGGTAGTATCAACATTTTCACTATGTGGTGTATCCATATCTCTCCCTCTCTTAAGTGCTCAGTATTTGACACTGTAAACCTTTAGAGGGGGCGATATCACACATTTTCACTATGAGGTGTAGCCATAATTCCCAGACTAAATATAACACAACACACTATCTGATATGCATACCTAGTCAGCAGTAAGGAACACTGAATGTTGTAAAGTCTGACCACTAACATACATACCAATGTATGCATGGTGTCCATTCTATTCATGGAGCAAATCCATAAGTGGGACAGATAATGTGGTGTAGTAAAGGGTACCATTGTCATTTTACAGGCTCAATTTTATAGGGTGTTCCTCTATCTTTGTGCATCAACCAGGTGTTTTGAGTTGCCTGTCATATCCAGAGGGTATTGTATGTATGGTGGTTTGTCTGTGTACGCCACTCTGTACTTCATTGGTACGAGGGCAATACATAGTGTTGGGTTTGCATTGCTTGTTCACATGTAGTATAGACAGTTGTGGTCCACTGATCAACTGGAACTGAGAACCCCAATTCACTGATTCTGTCACCAGGTACACAGTGTCATGACAACACATTGTGGTTGAATGATGCAATCCTCCTTTTCAATTTTAGTCAGTCTTCCTATTTCTGTGTTGCAGGGAAGAACAGATTGTAGCAAAGTGGGAGGAACTGAAGAAGAAGTTGGCTTCTCGCAAGAGTGCCCTCACAGGCCAGCGTGACCTGATGGCTGTGTTCCTTGAGATGGACACCTGTCTGAATGAAATGTCACAGATGAAGGTATTGTGCAACCATCCATTGTTTTGTGGTTCTTGTCTGTTTCGTAGCAAGTATCATGTATGTATTGTTGCATGTGCAAACATACAATACATTGTTATATTATGTTCTATCCCATTCAACAGTAACATACACACAGTGATTGATGTGCATGTACACTAGCACGTACATGCATTAGTATACACTCATACACACACACACACACACACACACACACACACACACACACACACACACACACACACACACACCACACACACACACACACACACACACACACACACACACACACACACACACACACACACACACAATTACATATCCTATGCTTTTTCCTCCATTTATAGGTTTCTCTCCAGTCTGAAGACTTTGGCAAACACTTGGCTGGTGTGCAAGACCTACTTCAGAAGCACAGACTACTTGAAGCTGATGTAACAGCCATTGCAGAACGAGTGAAAACCATAAATGGACAAGCCCAGAGATTTGTACAGCAAGGTACAGTGAAAATACTATATAATAGTGTATGTACAATACTACATATATGGTTGGTTATTACGCACACGTACACACACACACACACACATGCGCACGCACACACACACACACACATACACACGTACACATCACACACACACATCACACACACACACACACACACACACACACACACACACACACACACACACACACACACACACACATACACACAATTCATTATGTTCCACATTGCCCAGGTCACCCCGATAGTGCTCGGATAAAGGTTAGACAGTCAGAGCTTGATTCAGCCTGTGCAGACCTGCAGAAACTTGCTTCGTCTCGTCACAACCGTTTGAAAGAGTCCCTAAAACTACAAGAATTTTACAGGAAAGCAGAGGAAGAAGAGAGCTGGATTAAGGAGAAGGAACAGATCGTTTCAAGCTCCGAAGTCGGTAGAGGGCTGAGTCATGTACTGAGGTCAGTACGGAGTATTACCCTGATTCATTTTTTGTACTCAAAGAGGTGTACGTGCATGAATGTATGTGAGGGTTGCCTACCTAAAAGAGACAACCAAGTAATTTGAGTGCGGGGGCGGTAGCCTCACAAATTACTTGTTCTTATCACTTCAACCCAACCCTTGGTTAATTACAGAAATCTGTTCCTTGCCACCTTGAGTTTTGTAGTACCTTCAGAGGGTGTGCATGCATGTTTCTTGTGCTAAAACTTACATATTTGTATGTATACATATAGTATGTGCTTTACATACAATATGTATAATTTGTGTACAGTTTGCAACAGAAGCACCAGTCTGTGGAAAATGAACTTACTGGTCATAAGACCCACTTCCAATCCACAATTGAAGATGGGAATGATCTTCGCAGCAGTGGACACTATGCCGCTAAGGCCATTGGAACAAAGATCACTGGACTTCAGGATAAGTGGAAGAAGCTGAACGAGCTTGCGGCTACAAGGAGAGCCAGACTGGAGGAGGCCGTCCAAATCCAGCAGGTTTGTAGGCACGACATCACTGGATGTGGTGTAGGACATCCCCTCATTGCACACATGCTTAGCATGAAAGGAATGAAAAAATTATTTTTGTCATTATATTCAGTAAACCTATGAATAATGAAATTCAGTGGTGGAGGAATGCCCTGTACCATCCTGAAGCTGATCACTGATCACTGATCAGACTCCAGTGAAATCCTACCAAACTACTGCCTTCTTCTCCACTTCTTCTACCAGCAGCACTACTCCCACCCCCACCATCCCCACCCCCACATCCCCACTCACCTCCTCCCCACCCCCTCTATCCCCACTCCCCTCCCCACTCTCCCACCAACCCCACTCACCTCCTCCCTACCCTCACACTATCCCCACTCTCCCACCAACCCCACTCACCTCCTCCCTACCCTCACACTATCCCCACTCTCCCACCAACCCCACTCACCTCCTCCCTACCCTCACACTATCCCCACTCTCCCACCAACCCCACTCACCTCCTCCCTACCCTCACACTATCCCCACTCTCCCACCAACCCCACTCACCTCCTCCCTACCCTCACACTATCCCCACTCACCTCCTCCCCCACAGTACTATGCTGATGCTAATGAGTCTGAGTCCTGGATGGCGGAGATAGAACCGGTTGTATCCAGTAAGGACTACGGTCGTGATGAGAATGGAGCTCAGACCTTGCTTGAGAGTCACGAGAGAGTGGAGACGGAAGTGAAGGCATACAACTCTGAGATTGAGAGACTGAAGGAGATGAGTAGAAAAGTGTTTGAGAAGTCGGCTCAATCTGGAATGGTGAACACTGTGTGTGTGTGTTTGTGTGTGTTGTGTGTGTGTGTGTGTGTGTGTGTGTGTGTGTGTGTGTGTGTGTGTGTGTGTGTGTGTTGTGTACATGTTTGTGTGTGTTTGTGTGTGTGTGTGTGTGTGTGTGTGTGTGTGTGTGTGTGTGTGTGTGTGTTTGTTGTGTACATGTTTTTGTGTGTTTGTGCATGTGTATGTGTATGTGTACGTGTGTACATCTACATATATGTATGCGGTTTCTTGCTCTTTCTCTGTACAAACACTCCATCCATACATCCACATATGTACAGCATTCTTGCACACTAAACATACATATACGTACACCCTCCATGAATACTTACACATAATGTACACTATTCTACACGAAATGTTCACTCTCTGTTTGTAGGAACGATCCGTGCCTGCATTCTCCCCTGAGAAGTATGAAGAGGTCATTGAAGAGGAAGAGGTTGAACAGGAAGTGCCGTATGAAGTGGAAGAGGTACAGGAAAAGGAAATTGAACAGGAAGTAGTCCAGGAAGTGACTGTGCCCCAGGTATGCACATGCACAGATATTCAACTACAGTAGAACTCCTCTATAGCAAAGTTCTTGATGTAACAAAGCAATGAACTTCACTTGGGGTGAGGGCAGCAAATTAATGGTTTTCTCCTTCTCACCCTTGCCCAAGCCTTGCCCCCACTCTGTAAAATCTTCTTGATCAGCAATATTTAATGGAATGAAATTCCACCCTCCTTCAAAGATGTGAATTTTTCCCAACTTTGAGTTTTTGTCAGAACTAACATAGATATATTACATCTTAAAATTTGCAATTGTCCATTTTGAATTTCATCATTTGACGTGATGGTACTACAAGCACCTGTAGCCCTCTCCTCTTGTGCTTGTAACCCAATATACAAGCACCTACTCCTCACCCTACTGTTCTCTTGTACTTGTATCCAGGTGAAAGCTCGTTACAGTTACGAAGGACAAGGGTTAGGTATCAAGAAGGGAGAGGTCTTCTACCTGCTCAAGAAGGCTAACAAAGATTGGTGGAGTGTCAGGTGACTATCATGTGATATTTCTACACACTGTACAGTATCTAAGTTACTAGTAACTTATGCTTTGGTTTAACTGTCTAAAATGGTCTCTTAGGACAGGTGGTCTTTATATACAGGTGCTTTAGTGTAGTAGAGTTGATGTACTAGATGGTTCAATATTGGTCACTTAGGACAGGTGGTCTTTATATAGAGGTGCTTTAGTGTAGTAGAGTTGATGTACTGGATGGTTCAATCATAGACCCTTAATACCAGGACTGGAAACGTTGGAATTTATATTGATACCCTCGGCTATGTAAACCATATAAATTTGTCACAGGAAGGTGTAAAGCGTGTTAAACCTTGCGTGGGCGGAGCGATTTTAGTTTTTTCGCTTGGATTCATTTGTAGTCAAATAATTCTTGCTACCCCTCATATATATTGCTTCGAATACCATTCTCTATAAAATGATACCTCTTTCGCCTTGATACACATCACGAAGGCATAGCAGTAGTCCTTTAAAATAGACTACACGTGAAAAACTTGTGTACACATTTTCTTGGAGATCGCAACTTTTCATTTACTTCCAATATCCTCGTTGAGTCTTTATCATTGGCACGCATCTTATAGGTATGCTTTTTTTGCTACATAAGACTCCTCTCCGGCGGTTTTCGGCGATTTACTGATCTCTTGCCACCGATTTGTGTACACGTTATTTCCTCGAAATGACAGCAATAGCGTCCGTACACAGGCGGATGATTTCCGGGACATCTCCGTTCGCAAGGTAAGCCTATGTAAGAATTACAGCGACCTAACTTCGTATAACAACGACTACGAGTTTTGGTACACTTCTACAGCACGTCTTCCATGAGCACGGGTGCTCCCAAATTTTTGGTCAGTGATAATGACGTATGAATAATAAAATGGTTCTCTCAACGTGGCGTAGTTGCTCAGTAGTTTTTCACGGAGCGATGTACCAACCTCTAACACGTTCTTGAATCGACATGATCCGATGTTGAGTGTATCATCTTGAAGAACGGAGGTTAAACAGTCGAGGAACAAAGTACATTCACCGCCGCCATTTTTATTACACGTAATAATCGTCAAAAATTTGAGACGGGCAAAATGACGTAATAAACAAGCCAAGTTGCGGTAATGACAACACGCTTGACACAAGCCAATTAATGCCAGTTGCCAGTCCTGGTATTAAGGGTCTATGGTTCAATAGTGGTCACTTAGGACAGATGGTCTTTATATAGAGGTGGTTTAGTGTAGTTGAGTTGATGTACTGGATGGTTCAATAGTGGTCACTTAGGGCAGGTGGTCTTTATATACAGGTGCTTTAGTGTAGTTGAGTTGATGTACTAGATGGTTCAGTATTGGTCACTTAGGACAGGTGGTCTTTATATAGAGGTGCTTTAGTGTAGTTGAGGTGATGTACTGGATGGTTCAATAGTGGACATGTAGAACAGGTGGTCTTTATATAGAAGTGCTTTAGTGTACTTGAAGAGTTGTTGATGGTTCACTGGTGGTCACTAACCAAACATCATTGGTATCTATTGTGTCTACCAACCAGACGCCCAACTGGCCAGGAAGGGTTTGTCCCAGCTAACTACATGGAGGAAGTGGATCCAGCCAAGCTCCAGAGAAAGGTGAAGAAGAAGGTGTTGGTGCCCACCAAAGTAAAGGTAGGTAGGTTGTGTGTGGTTATACCGTATAGCGGGATTTTCGCAGATTTCACGGTTGGTCCAACATCCGCAAAAATGAAATTTGCAAATTAGGCATTCTCGTTGTTCTATCATATGACTGTGGCCAGCATCTGCAAAAAATTTATCTACGAAATTTCATTTTTGGAGCAAAAATTTTGTCACATGAAAATGTCCCGCTATACAGTAGCAATGTATGCAGCTGTTACATACCTATATCCGTACTTTGTATTTACATACATGTGTTTATCATTAGGAAGGATATGTAGTGTGCTCTTGAAATTTTACTCGTGTGTGTGTGTGTGTGTGTGTGTGTGTGTGTGTGTGTGTGTGTGTGTGTGTTTATGTATGCATATAATATTACATGTATTAATATAACTGTACATACGTATGTACCCTATAACCGGAAATATTGGCAGTCATTTCATTTTGGCGGTTGGGCAGTTTGATCGACTACCGCCAACGTAATATTCGCCAAAATAATAACACCCGTGCAAAACGTCGGGATTACTTCACAATAAAGTGATGTAATCCCGACGTTGTGCGGCCGTGTGGCTCGAATAATCATGGTGATGTATCGGTACTTTAAGAGAAAGGAACGGAATTCTGACAGTCTACCCTATTATAACCTGGGCTTGCCATCCGCCAAAATAAAAACTGCCAATACCCTAAAATTTGACAAAACGCCGAAGATTCTTTCTGCCAATATTTTGGGTTATACGTTATACGGTATTTACATGCATACAATATGTTTTCTTGAATAAAATTGCGTGATATCCGTTGTCTACAGTGTATGATGATATTCTCGTACACTTGATTCTCTTCAGGTGAAGAAGACGAGAAAGGAAGTTGTCAAAGTCCCGAGAACCGTCCGCAAACCAAGGGCGTCGAGGTGGTCCAGATCAAGTCAGTAGTCCCCACATGCATGCCACATGCATGTCTACATGTGTACTAACATGCGTTCACACAGCTGTGGAACCTGTGTATAACGACCACCTTTGAGTTAATACTATGTAGCAGGGTGTGAAAGCTTCTGGAAAACCTGCATACTAAGAACACTATTGGGAGTGCAGGGTGTGGTACACATGCAGTACAATGTGTGCTGTACATACGTATCTGAACTGTATCAAACTTGTACTCAATAGTGGAACCTGTGTATAACAACCACCTGGGGTAAATGCTATATACGTAACAGAGCTTCCTGGCTCCCTGTAAACCCTTCATATTAAGGACACCAATGAGTGTGGAGTCAAGTGGTCTCATTATACGAGTACTGTTGGCTGAGTGTGGATTCATGCTACGTAGATACAGAATTACGATCCTCAAGACTAGATCCTGTTGTGCAGTGAATTTTCGTTAATCTGACGCTGCTTCATCCACCAAACCCTTTTATCTGCCACCGTTTTGTGCTAATTTGATATGTGCACATATTTGTGATTTGGAGTATCTCTGATGAAATTGACAGATAATCTGTCAAAATTCCTCAACCTGTCACTCCCTTCCTACACAAATTGCAGTGGATCAATGAGAATCACTATATGTATACACTAGGGCTGGGAATCGGCTGAAATTTTCAAATCGATAATCAGTACACAGTAACTAAAGATAGATTTATTAATTAAAGATTAATCAATTAATCACCAGAAGTAATTAAGTGGGCCTAACCGGAAACCACTCCCACTTTTTTAGACTAAGTAGTCATCCAATAGACATGAAGTGAAGTCCACATAGCCCTTTTCACAATTCAGGTACTCTTGAAGTATATACAATTGAACCCATGGAGTGAAGTTTTTGGGTAATAAGGTGGGGGCGGCTACCTGGTCTACTCACTTAATTGCTTCCTGTGATTAATCGATTTGCTTGCACTATTAACGATAATCAGATTTGAAATGAATATCGATTGATTAATCAATTAATTGATTAATCGTCCCGGCACTAATGTGTATGTATACTATATGCTGTATAGTGCACATACTGGACAATATATGGCCACATTACATGGAGTATATCAGAGTGTGTGTCTGCTATTTTGACCCTCCAGTGGGCAGGCAAGACAGCAGTGTGATCTCCAGGCAGCAAGCCATTGGAGAACACTACTCCAAACTCCTCTCCCTGGTGGCTGAGCGGAGGAAGCGCCTGGAGGATGCCATCTGGCAGTTCAAGCTGTTCAGGGACTGCGGTGAACTGGAATCCTGGATCAAGGAGAAGGAGGTTGTGATGAAGGCAGAGGAGAAGGGATCAGGGAGAGAGAAGGTGGAGGCCATGCACAAGAAATTTGAGGTACAGTTCACACAACATGCAGTATACGTAGGTAGTGCTGTAGGCCATAGTACACATTAGTGTATGTGATGATGCACAGTGGTGTATGTACATACATATACAGTACTCATCATGTACTTCATGTGTGTGTGATGCTATGTACGTAAGTGTAATATGCCTTGTGGTGATCACCTGAGCAATTGGACAATTCTTTGCTGGTCACCAAGGGCTAGCCAGTGTCCGTGCTAAACTCACCAACACAATTTGGGAAGAATTGAGATTGTCCTGAGTGCGCTATAAGCCTCGTGGTGACAAGCAAAAAAATGTCATTTTTTTGGCTTGTCACCACGGCCTCTCCTGTGTGCACGTGATGCATCATAGGTCAAATCCGAATGCACAGACACACTCCTGGACCTAGTACGGACCTTCTGATAACAAAAAGATGCATTTTGATGTCGACCAAAAATTCTCCCCAGTGCCCATATACCACATATAATAAATTGTATTAACTTTTGTATGTATATAAGTGTAATATACCTTGTGGTGATCACCTGAGCAATTGGACAATTCTTTGCTGGTCACCAAGGGCTAGCCAGTGTCCGTGCTAAACTCACCAACACAATTTGGGAAGAATTGAGATTGTCCTGAGTGCACTATAAGCCTCGTGGTGACAAGCAAAAAATGTCATTTTTTTGGCTTGTCACCACGGCCTCTCCTGTGTGCACGTGATGCATCATAGGTCAAATCCGAATGCACAGACACACTCCTGGACCTAGTGCGGACCTTCTGATAACAAAAAGATGCATTTTGATGTCGACCAAAAATTCTCCCCAGTGCCCATATACCACACATAATAAAATGTATGTACTTTTGTATGTATATAAGTGTAATATGCCTTGTGGTGATCACCTGAGCAATTGGACAATTCTTTGCTGGTCACCAAGGGCTAGCCAGTGTCCGTGCTAAACTCACCAACACAATTTGGGAAGAATTGAGATTGTCCTGAGTGCACTATAAGCCTCGTGGTGACAAGCAAAAAAATGTCATTTTTTTGGCTTGTCACCACGGCCTCTCCTGTGTGCACGTGATGCATCATAGGTCAAATCCGAATGCACAGACACACTCCTGGACCTAGTACGGACCTTCTGATAACAAAAAGATGCATTTTGATGCCGACCAAAAATTCTCCCCAGTGCCCATATACCACATATAATAAAGTGTATTAACTTTTATGTATATTAGTGTAATGCGCCTTGTGGTGATCACCTGAGCAATTGGACATTTCTTTGCTGGTCACCAAGGGTTAACCAGTGTCCGTGCTAAACTCACCAACACAATTTGGGAAGAATTGAGATTGTCCTGAGTGCGCTATAAGCCTCGTGGTGACAAGCAAAAAAATGTCATTTTTTTGGCTTGTCACCACGGCCTCTCCTGTGTGCACGTGATGCATCATAGGTCAAATCCGAATGCACAGACACACTCCTGGACCTAGTACGGACCTTCTGATAACAAAAAGATGCATTTTGATGCCGACCAAAAATTCTCCCCAGTGCCCATATACCACATATAATAAAGTGTATTAACTTTTATGTATATTAGTGTAATGCGCCTTGTGGTGATCACCTGAGCAATTGGACATTTCTTTGCTGGTCACCAAGGGTTAACCAGTGTCCGTGCTAAACTCACCAACACAATTTGGGAAGAATTGAGATTGTCCTGAGTGCGCTATAAGCCTCGTGGTGACAAGCAAAATAATGTCATTTTTTTGGCTTGTCACCACGGCCTCTCCTGTGTGCACGTGATGCATCATAGGTCAAATCCGAATGCACAGACACACTCCTGGACCTAGTACGGACCTTCTGATAACAAGAAGATGCATTTTAATGTCGACCAAAAATTCTCCCAAGTGCCCATATACCACATATAACAAAATGTATGTACTTTTGTATGTATATAAGTGTAATATACCTTGTGGTGATCACCTGAGCAATTGGACATTTCTTTGCTGGTCACCAAGGGTTAACCAGTGTCCGTGCTAAACTCACCAACACAATTTGGGAAGAATTGAGATTGTCCTGAGTGCACTATAAGCCTCGTGGTGACAAGCAAAATAATGTTATTTTTTTGGCTTGTCACCACGGCCTCTCCTGTGTGCACGTGATGCATCATAGGTCAAATCCGATTGCACAGACACACTCCTGGACCTAGTACGGACCTTCTGATAACAAAAAGATGCATTTTGATGCCGACCAAAAATTCTCCCCAGTGCCCATATACCGCATATAATAAAATGTATTAACTTTTGTATGTATATAAGTGTAATATGCCTTGTGGTGATCACCTGAGCAATTGGACAATTCTTTGCTGGTCACCAAGGGCTAGCCAGTGTCCATGCTAAACTCACCAACACAATTTGGGAAGAATTGAGATTGTCCTGAGTGCACTATAAGCCTCGTGGTGACAAGCAAAAAATGTCATTTTTTTGGCTTGTCATCACGGCCTCTCCTGTGTGCACGTGATGCATCATAGGTCAAATCCGATTGCACAGACACACTCCTGGACCTAGTACGGACCTTCTGATAACAAAAAGATGCATTTTGATGTCGCCCAAAAATTCTCCCCAGTGCCCATATACCGCATATAATAAAATGTATGTACTTTTGTATATATATAAGTGTAATATACCTTGTGGTGATCACCTGAGCAATTGGACAATTCTTTGCTGGTCACCAAGGGCTAGCCAGTGTCCGTGCTAAACTCACCAACACAATTTGGGAAGAATTGAGATTGTCCTGAGTGCGCTATAAGCCTCGTGGTGACAAGCAAAATAATGTCATTTTTTTGGCTTGTCACCACGGCCTCTCCTGTGTGCACGTGATGCATCATAGGTCAAATCCGAATGCACAGACACACTCCTGGACCTAGTACGGACCTTCTGATAACAAAAAGATGCATTTTGATGTCGACCAAAAATTCTCCCCAGTGCCCATATACCACACATAATAAAATGTATGTACTTTTGTACGTATATAAGTGTAATATGCCTTGTGGTGATCACCTGAGCAATTGGACATTTCTTTGCTGGTCACCAAGGGCTAGCCAGTGTCCGTGCTAAACTCACCAACACAATTTGGGAAGAATTGAGATTGTCCTGAGTGCGCTATAAGCCTCGTGGTGACAAGCAAAATAATGTCATTTTTTTGGCTTGTCACCACGGCCTCTCCTGTGTGCACGTGATGCATCATAGGTCAAATCCGAATGCACAGACACACTCCTGGACCTAGTACGGACCTTCTGATAACAAAAGATGCATTTTGATGTCGCCCAAAAATTCTCCCCAGTGCCCATATACCGCATATAATAAAATGTATGTACTTTTGTATATATATAAGTGTAATATACCTTGTGGTGATCACCTGAGCAATTGGACAATTCTTTGTTGGTCACCAAGGGCTAGCCAGTGTCCGTGCTAAACTCACCAACACAATTTGGGAAGAATTGAGATTGTCCTGAGTGCACTATAAGCCTCGTGGTGACAAGCAAAAAATGTCATTTTTTGACTTGTCACCACGGCCTCTCCTGTGTGCACGTGATGCATCATAGGTCAAATCTGAATGCACAGACACACTCCTGGACCTAGTACGGACCTTCTGATAACAAAAGATGCATTTTGATGTCGACCAAAAATTTTCCCCAGTGCCCATATACCACATATAATAAAATGTATGTACTTTTGTATGTATATAAGTGTAATATGCCTTTTGGTGATCACCTGAGCAATTGGACATTTCTTTGCTGGTCACCAAGGGTTAACCAGTGTCCGTGCTAAACTCACCAACACAATTTGGGAAGAATTGAGATTGTCCTGAGTGCGCTATAAGCCTCGTGGTGACAAGCAAAATAATGTCATTTTTTTGGCTTGTCACCACGGCCTCTCCTGTGTGCACGTGATGCATCATAGGTCAAATCCGAATGCACAGACACACTCCTGGACCTAGTACGGACCTTCTGATAACAAAAAGATGCATTTTGATGTCGACCAAAAATTCTCCCCAGTGCCCATATACCGCATATAATAAAATGTATTAACTTTTGTATGTATATAAGTGTAATATGCCTTGTGGTGATCACCTGAGCAATTGGACAATTCTTTGCTGGTCACCAAGGGCTAGCCAGTGTCCATGCTAAACTCACCAACACAATTTGGGAAGAATTGAGATTGTCCTGAGTGCACTATAAGCCTCGTGGTGACAAGCAAAAAATGTCATTTTTTTGGCTTGTCACCACGGCCTCTCCTGTGTGCACGTGATGCATCATAGGTCAAATCCGATTGCACAGACACACTCCTGGACCTAGTACGGACCTTCTGATAACAAAAGATGCATTTTAATGTCGACCAAAAATTTTCCCCAGTGCCCATATACCACATATAATAAAATGTATGTACTTTTGTATGTATATAAGTGTAATATGCCTTTTGGTGATCACCTGAGCAATTGGACAATTCTTTGCTGGTCACCAAGGGCTAGCCAGTGTCCGTGCTAAACTCACCAACACAATTTGGGAAGAATTGAGATTGTCCTGAGTGCACTATAAGCCTCGTGGTGACAAGCAAAAAAATGTCATTTTTTTGGCTTGTCACCACGGCCTCTCCTGTGTGCACGTGATGCATCATAGGTCAAATCCGAATGCACAGACACACTCCTGGACCTAGTACGGACCTTCTGATAACAAAAAGATGCATTTTGATGCCGACCAAAAATTCTCCCCAGTGCCCATATACCACATATAATAAAGTGTATTAACTTTTATGTATATTAGTGTAATGCGCCTTGTGGTGATCACCTGAGCAATTGGACATTTCTTTGCTGGTCACCAAGGGTTAACCAGTGTCCGTGCTAAACTCACCAACACAATTTGGGAAGAATTGAGATTGTCCTGAGTGCGCTATAAGCCTCGTGGTGACAAGCAAAAAAATGTCATTTTTTTGGCTTGTCACCACGGCCTCTCCTGTGTGCACGTGATGCATCATAGGTCAAATCCGAATGCACAGACACACTCCTGGACCTAGTACGGACCTTCTGATAACAAAAAGATGCATTTTGATGCCGACCAAAAATTCTCCCCAGTGCCCATATACCACATATAATAAAGTGTATTAACTTTTATGTATATTAGTGTAATGCGCCTTGTGGTGATCACCTGAGCAATTGGACATTTCTTTGCTGGTCACCAAGGGTTAACCAGTGTCCGTGCTAAACTCACCAACACAATTTGGGAAGAATTGAGATTGTCCTGAGTGCGCTATAAGCCTCGTGGTGACAAGCAAAATAATGTCATTTTTTTGGCTTGTCACCACGGCCTCTCCTGTGTGCACGTGATGCATCATAGGTCAAATCCGAATGCACAGACACACTCCTGGACCTAGTACGGACCTTCTGATAACAAGAAGATGCATTTTAATGTCGACCAAAAATTCTCCCAAGTGCCCATATACCACATATAACAAAATGTATGTACTTTTGTATGTATATAAGTGTAATATACCTTGTGGTGATCACCTGAGCAATTGGACATTTCTTTGCTGGTCACCAAGGGTTAACCAGTGTCCGTGCTAAACTCACCAACACAATTTGGGAAGAATTGAGATTGTCCTGAGTGCACTATAAGCCTCGTGGTGACAAGCAAAATAATGTTATTTTTTTGGCTTGTCACCACGGCCTCTCCTGTGTGCACGTGATGCATCATAGGTCAAATCCGATTGCACAGACACACTCCTGGACCTAGTACGGACCTTCTGATAACAAAAAGATGCATTTTGATGCCGACCAAAAATTCTCCCCAGTGCCCATATACCGCATATAATAAAATGTATTAACTTTTGTATGTATATAAGTGTAATATGCCTTGTGGTGATCACCTGAGCAATTGGACAATTCTTTGCTGGTCACCAAGGGCTAGCCAGTGTCCATGCTAAACTCACCAACACAATTTGGGAAGAATTGAGATTGTCCTGAGTGCACTATAAGCCTCGTGGTGACAAGCAAAAAATGTCATTTTTTTGGCTTGTCATCACGGCCTCTCCTGTGTGCACGTGATGCATCATAGGTCAAATCCGATTGCACAGACACACTCCTGGACCTAGTACGGACCTTCTGATAACAAAAAGATGCATTTTGATGTCGCCCAAAAATTCTCCCCAGTGCCCATATACCGCATATAATAAAATGTATGTACTTTTGTATATATATAAGTGTAATATACCTTGTGGTGATCACCTGAGCAATTGGACAATTCTTTGCTGGTCACCAAGGGCTAGCCAGTGTCCGTGCTAAACTCACCAACACAATTTGGGAAGAATTGAGATTGTCCTGAGTGCGCTATAAGCCTCGTGGTGACAAGCAAAATAATGTCATTTTTTTGGCTTGTCACCACGGCCTCTCCTGTGTGCACGTGATGCATCATAGGTCAAATCCGAATGCACAGACACACTCCTGGACCTAGTACGGACCTTCTGATAACAAAAAGATGCATTTTGATGTCGACCAAAAATTCTCCCCAGTGCCCATATACCACACATAATAAAATGTATGTACTTTTGTACGTATATAAGTGTAATATGCCTTGTGGTGATCACCTGAGCAATTGGACATTTCTTTGCTGGTCACCAAGGGCTAGCCAGTGTCCGTGCTAAACTCACCAACACAATTTGGGAAGAATTGAGATTGTCCTGAGTGCGCTATAAGCCTCGTGGTGACAAGCAAAATAATGTCATTTTTTTGGCTTGTCACCACGGCCTCTCCTGTGTGCACGTGATGCATCATAGGTCAAATCCGAATGCACAGACACACTCCTGGACCTAGTACGGACCTTCTGATAACAAAAGATGCATTTTGATGTCGCCCAAAAATTCTCCCCAGTGCCCATATACCGCATATAATAAAATGTATGTACTTTTGTATATATATAAGTGTAATATACCTTGTGGTGATCACCTGAGCAATTGGACAATTCTTTGTTGGTCACCAAGGGCTAGCCAGTGTCCGTGCTAAACTCACCAACACAATTTGGGAAGAATTGAGATTGTCCTGAGTGCACTATAAGCCTCGTGGTGACAAGCAAAAAATGTCATTTTTTGACTTGTCACCACGGCCTCTCCTGTGTGCACGTGATGCATCATAGGTCAAATCTGAATGCACAGACACACTCCTGGACCTAGTACGGACCTTCTGATAACAAAAGATGCATTTTAATGTCGACCAAAAATTTTCCCCAGTGCCCATATACCACATATAATAAAATGTATGTACTTTTGTATGTATATAAGTGTAATATGCCTTTTGGTGATCACCTGAGCAATTGGACATTTCTTTGCTGGTCACCAAGGGTTAACCAGTGTCCGTGCTAAACTCACCAACACAATTTGGGAAGAATTGAGATTGTCCTGAGTGCGCTATAAGCCTCGTGGTGACAAGCAAAATAATGTCATTTTTTTGGCTTGTCACCACGGCCTCTCCTGTGTGCACGTGATGCATCATAGGTCAAATCCGAATGCACAGACACACTCCTGGACCTAGTACGGACCTTCTGATAACAAAAAGATGCATTTTGATGTCGACCAAAAATTCTCCCCAGTGCCCATATACCGCATATAATAAAATGTATTAACTTTTGTATGTATATAAGTGTAATATGCCTTGTGGTGATCACCTGAGCAATTGGACAATTCTTTGCTGGTCACCAAGGGCTAGCCAGTGTCCATGCTAAACTCACCAACACAATTTGGGAAGAATTGAGATTGTCCTGAGTGCACTATAAGCCTCGTGGTGACAAGCAAAAAATGTCATTTTTTTGGCTTGTCACCACGGCCTCTCCTGTGTGCACGTGATGCATCATAGGTCAAATCCGATTGCACAGACACACTCCTGGACCTAGTACGGACCTTCTGATAACAAAAAGATGCATTTTGATGCCGACCAAAAATTCTCCCCAGTGCCCATATACCGCATATAATAAAATGTATGTACTTTTGTATGTATATAAGTGTAATATGCCTTGTGGTGATCACCTGTGCAATTGGACAATTCTTTGCTGGTCACCAAGGGCTAGCCAGTGTCCATGCTAAACTCACCAACACAATTTGGGAAGAATTGAGATTGTCCTGAGTGCACTATAAGCCTCGTGGTGACAAGCAAAAAATGTCATTTTTTTTGGCTTGTCACCACGGCCTCTCCTGTGTGCACGTGATGCATCATAGGTAAAATCCGATTGCACAGACACACTCCTGGCCATAGTACGGACCTTCTGATAACAAAAAGATGCATTTTGATGTCGACCAAAAATTCTCCCCAGTGCCCATATACCGCATATAATAAAATGTATGTACTTTTGTATGTATATAAGTGTAATATGCCTTGTGGTGATCACCTGTGCAATTGGACAATTCTTTGCTGGTCACCAAGGGCTAGCCAGTGTCCGTGCTAAACTCACCAACACAATTTGGGAAGAATTGAGATTGTCCTGAGTGCGCTATAAGCCTCGTGGTGACAAGCAAAAAAATGTCATTTTTTTGGCTTGTCACCACGGCCTCTCCTGTGTGCACGTGATGCATCATAGGTCAAATCCGAATGCACAGACACACTCCTGGACCTAGTACGGACCTTCTGATAACAAAAGATGCATTTTGATGTCGACCAAAAATTCTCCCCAGTGCCCAATTACCACATATAACAAAATGTATGTACTTTTGTATGTATATACGTATGTACAGAATGCATGCATGTAATAATTGTTGTACAGTCCAACTTGCTTAGTAAGTACCTTGAATGGAGCACATCAAATATGTGCTTATTATCAGAGGTACTTACTATCAGTACTGGTTGACATACGTAGTGTACATGAGCTAGGGACTCAGTGAGGTGTATTCACTAACCAGGATTGTGTACCAAATAGAAGTGTGTACTAACCAGGAGTGTGTACTAACCAAGGTATTCACTAAGCAAGTTGCACTGTGTGAGGTACCCTTCCTCCCTCTTTCTTATCCTCCCTCTCCCTCTTTCTTACCCTCTCCCTCCCTCTTTCTCCCCTCTCACTCTCCCTTCCCCGTTTTTCTTAATCACCCTCTCTCTCACCCTCTCCCTCACTCCCTCTCTCTCACCCTCTCCCACACTCACTCTCTCTTTCCCTCTCCCAGACCTTTTGTACAGACCTTGCTGCTAACAGTGTGCGTGTGATGGAGGTCAACAACGAAGCTGATGCCATGGTGAAAGGTGGTCATCACGAGGCCTCAGCCATCAAGAGTAGACAGCGACAGTTGAATTCGAAGTAAGAGCTGAATCTGGTTCATATTGTGTGTGTGGCTGAGACTCAAAAGCTGTGGTGTGTATGTGTGTGTGTGTGTGTGTGTGTGTGTGTGTGTGTGTGTGTGTGTGTGTGTGTGTGTGTGTATGCGTATGTGTGTGTAATCCCCGTGGAGAGATTGCATTAAGCTCAATTTAACAATGTATGTACCTTTTCTGCCATCTTGTTCAGATGGAGTGGTCTCCAAGACTTGAAGTCAGTTGCTGAAGGCAATCTGGATGTGGCTCAGACGTGAGTGGTTTGTGATACCTGATCTGCCCCTTTCTGATGACTCTGAAATGTGTAGTGTTATGTGTGGCTCCGATAATATCCTTGTAAGAGCTATACATGGATGTGTCTGTAATGTGTGAGTGACTGTTCCCTTTGTCGTGGATGAACAAGAATTCACACTACTTGCACCACCAGTTGTATTGCAATTACTACACGTATGTGTCAGTTATTATTACTAATATTTACCTGTTTGTTCAGCACTGTGTTTCCTTGTCTTTAGGCTTCAAGACTTCCATCAAATGTGTGATGAAACGAAGGCTTGGATCAATGAAAAGGACCAGGCCTTGTCCACTGATGACTGTGGAAGAGATCTTCCCTCAGTCCAAGCTCTGCAGAGAAGGCACCAGGTGTGTGTGTGTGTGTGTGTGTGTGTGTGTGTGTGTGTGTGTGTGTGTGTGTGTGTGTGTGTGTGTGTGTGTGTGTGGTGTGTGTGTGTGTGGTGTGTGTGTGTGTGTGTGTGTGTGTGTGTGTGTGTGTGTGTGTGTGTGTGTGTGTGTGTGTGTGTGTGGTTTGCGTGTGTGTGTGGTGTGTGTGTGTGTGTGCAGATGTGCATTTTTATGTGCATTCATGTGTATTATGGTGTCCCAGTGGTAGAGTGTACCTGGAAAATGTGTTCAAGTAAAAACGTATAACTTGTAATAAGCCTCCTCCCTCTACTGCAGGCTCTTGAGAGGGAGCTGGCTCCAGTAGAAGAGAGACTAGCTAGGTTGAAGGAGAAGGCACACCAGGTGACTGCCATGTGTCCAGCTGACAAACAGGCCATTCAGAACAGACAGTCAGAGGTTTCAGCAATGTGGGACAGGTTGAAGGTGTGTGTGTGTGCATGCATGTGTATACGCGGTAAATGTATTTTTGAAAATGCCATATTGAAGGTTATTCATTGCCTAGTTAATTAAATTAATAATAGCACATGAATGTAATATATAGTGTATGGTAGTCCTTGTGGTTTTATAAGTATTTTGATTTGCATTCACAGTCCAAGGCAAAAACTCGAAAAGCGACTCTCGACAGTGCTCTGGTGTTTCAGAACTTCTTGGCAGACACTAGAGATCTAGTGAGTGTACATGCTATACTATACATGCTGTGTGTGTGTGTGTGTGTGTGTGTGTGTGTGTGTGTGTGTGTGTGTGTTTGTGCGTGTGTGTGTTGTGTATGTGTACGTGTGTGTGTGTGTGTGTGTGTGTGTGTGTGTGTGTGTGTGTGTGTGTGTGTGTGTGTGTGTGTGTTTATGTCCACAATTATGTATACAGAAAATGTTGAATATTTCTGCATGTAACACATAATCATACACATTTATGTATATGTATACAGAAACACCCATGTACACAATACATACAGTCTTTCTATTGTGCTGGTAGATGGCCTGGTCTGGGGAGATGAAGGCACTGTTGGCATCGCAAGAACTTGCAAAGGATGTGGAAGGAGCTGAGGCTCTTCTCGAGCAGCATGAGGAGAGGAAACAGGAAATCAAGAACAAGCAGGAGAAGTGAGTGTGTACAATGAAAGACTATGTGATAAACGTTGTAGTGTTACGGTGATGGTTATGGTGATGGTTGCAGTGATGGTTACGGTGATGGCTACGGTGATGGTTATGGTGATAGTTATGGTGATGGTTACAGAATTTTTATCAACTGGGCAGGTCTTCAGCAAGAGGTTGCTATGCTAGGCTGAAGAACAGCATGCTAATGCACTTACGCTAGACAAGACAAGATGAGTATGCTTATATGACACGTCCATGTCACACTTCAATTTTTAACAACGGTAAATGAAATTCTTCTACTATTAACACGGTTTAAACGGAATAGCACACTTCAAAAAAAGTATAAAACGAAACGGAATGATACAGTGTTTTGTACTTTTCTTCACAAAACAAATGGGTACAAAGTCTTACCTCCTACCATACATATATATATATATGCACAGGTGTACATGATGAAAGTACCTATATACAGTACAGACTATATACCCACATGCTATCTAAGGATATGATGTAGGCACATATAGTACAG